>JAMJFZ010000597.1:35395000-35572500 GCA_026225945.1 Cricetomys ansorgei
GAGAAACACTGCTACGTGGCACTGGACTATGACATGGAGCTAGCAAGATCCTTAAAACCTTCCTTCCAGAAGAAATTCCAGCTGCCTGATGGCAAGGAAATCAGCATAGGGAAGGAGATTTTCATGTGCTCAGAGATCCTCTTCAACACCAGTCTCATAGGTGAGTCCAGAATCAGGGGACAGCGGTCCCATGAACACTCAGCATCAATTACTGTCACAAGGAAGATCCAGGGAGGGTGGTGGCAGACAATGCTGCTTCAGTAGCAATGTTTCCCTTTCTGAAGTTTTCCTGGTACTGGCTGCCACTCACTCCTACACTCTGTCACCTTGCTGACCCTTTGACTCCTCCCCAGAAGTCTTAGCCCAGTTGCAGATGGGATGGGGGACAGCAGAGCGTCACTGTCTTCCATACGTGCTACTTATAACTCTGCCACTGAACAGGATAATTTGAGATGGAACAATGAAGACAGTAGAGGTAGAAGCACAAGAAACAGGTTTGTGGGAGCTTTAAGCATCTGAATGGTCGAAGGGTTTTTAATGAGTGCGCGGTTGATTACTGCGTTAGTTGGTTTTCTCATTGCTGTGAAAAACTGCCTGGTAAAAGCAACTTAAAAAAATAATCTGGACTCATAGTTGGAGGCTGCACTCCATCAGGGGCACGAGGCAGCTGGTCACACTGCACCCGCAATCAGGAAGTAGAAAGAGGAGTGCCGAGGCTCAGCTCACTTTCTCCTTCATGTTAAGTTCACAACCCCAGTTCCTAGGATGGAGCTGCTCACATTCAGGTTGGTCTTGCCTCCTTAATTAACCCAATCTAGAAAGTCCCTCAGCCCAGGGGCTTCTCTCCTAGGTGATTCTGGATCCTTCAGGGTGACAGAATCACCTTCCCTCTGCATCAGTGATAGATCAGCCAGATGTGGTGGTACACACCTGTTGCCTAGTACTGTGATGCAGAAGCAGGAGAATAGCCATGAACTCAGTCAGTCTGGGCTACATAGTGAGTCATTGTTTCAAAAAACAGGAAAATAATGGACTATGAAATCTCCATGGAAAGGGAAAATAGAGATCTTCAAGCAAGTCAACATTTCCTAAGCTAAAAATCTTAGTCATTTGCTGTGTTCTTCACAGGGCATACACTGGCATAGCATGGCTTAGCTCTCTTTCCCCTCTATATAGCACGTAAAAAGCAAAGCATAGTCTTTCTCTGCTTTTCTTTTCTTTTCTTTAGAAAGGTTCTTGCTCTGTAGGCAGGCTAGTCAGGAACTCATTATGTAGCCTAGGCTTGTGCCAATTCTCCTGCCTCAGTTTCTCAAGATGTGGGATTATAGGCATGGTAGAGCATACAGTCTTAATGGCACAGTAAATATCAGTGTAGCCAAGTCATTAAAGTACTCTTAAGAAGCAGGGTGGATCCCAGGGAGGAAAGCAGCTTCAGGCTTCTGATGTCAGCAGAGCCCTCTGCCAGGCACATCCAGAGCCACTCCATTGTATTAGTTCTTCAGCCCATAGCCCAGGGTCACCCCATGTAAGGAGTGAGGGCTGCTGACTGGCATGTACTCCCCCCCACCCAAGCTCAGAACATGAGCTAGAGCTGCACGACACACCCATCATTCAAGGCTGGTGTCAATTGCTTATTTATGCAACAGATGGCAAATTAAAGCAGTTACTTAGTAGCACCTTTCAAGGCTGAGTTGGGACACTGTCCTACAAAACAGGAGATGCCAACCTCATTTGAGGCATGGGAGGTCGACTCTTGTCAGTGATGGTGCTAACAGGCCAGGTTTATGACCCACTTGAAGTCCACAGGACCTTGAGGATCTTGGTGGCACTTGGGGCTGTCCAGAACCTGGGAGGTATCCCTCCCTATCATACTAAAACTGGGGAGCCTCTGTTCCCAAAGGCATCTTGTGCATGTCTCCCAGGGAGAAGCAACCCAGGCATCCACATGCAGGCCCAGCAGAGCATCACCTCCTGTGATGAATCCTACTGGAAGCTTCTTTTCAACCATGTCTTGCTGTCTGGTGGCAGTGGTGCCTTCTCAGGCCTACGATTCCGGTTGCAGAGAGAGTTAGGAAAGCTGGTCTCTCCAGGCACCCGTGTGAAGGTACTGTCCTGGCCTTACAGGGCCCTTCAGGGGTTGGCTCATGGATAGTTCTTGAGTGGCTTAAGACTCTAGGCATTGTTCTGTCCATTTGAGGACGCACCAATAAGCATCAGTGACAGAAGCCTCTGGTGTTTAGAATAGTGTGTGTGGCGGGGGGGGGGGGGGGAGGAGGCGGGCAGTGACAAAAAACTAGGCTGGTACAGGAGGCCTGACAAATGGGAAGGGCTGCAGCCTGCAAGTGGGCAGTGGTAGGGCTGGGGTGCCCAACACCGAGAACATCTGTTCAGAAGGAGGCATCAGTGTGAATACTTCAAGGAGGCCAAGAAGAACATGTAGGCTCCTTTTGTATCTGAATTCATGTGTGTATGCATGTGGACATGGAGGCCATGCCCAGCTTTATACATGGGTTCTGAAGATTTGAACTCAAATCCTCAAGCCTGAGCCTATCTCCCAGTCTTCTTCTGAAACAGATCTTACTATGTAGACCTGGCTGGCCTGGAACTTGCAATGGAGACCAGCCTGCTCTAGATCCTCCTCCCTCTAACTCCTGAGTGCTTGAATCACAGGTATGTGCCAACAAGACTTCAACACCTCTCAGTTAAGAAGTTGCCTTTTCCACTGAGGAGAGATGACTGCCCACAAAGCTTTTCCCCAGGGGTGGACATTATGGGTCTCATTCAGAGCAGTTAATTTTTTTCTCAGTGAATACCTTTTAAAAGGATTTATTTTTATTTTATGTGGATGAGTGTTTGCCTGTATGTATGTGCACAATGTGCATACAATGCCTGTGGAGGTCAGAAAAGGGCGTAGAATCCCCTGGAACTGGAGTTACGACAGTTGTAAGTCGCCGTGAGGGTGCTGGGAACCGAACTGGGTCTTCTGTGAGAGCAACAAATGCTTTTAGCCACTTGAGCCAATGTTCCAGCTCTCAAAGGAGTACTTTTTAAGCAAAAATTTTAAATTCTACTTACTTGTCTTTTTATATCTGTATGTGTGCATACATCACAGCGTGTGTGTTGAGGTCAGAGGATAACTTGTGGAATTAATTTTTTTCTTTTAGTAAGTAGGATCCAGTATTTAAACCGAGGCATAGACTTGATGGGAGTGGGTCTTTATGCACTGAGCCATCTTACTAGCCCAAGATCAGATTTTTTAAATCTTTATTTAGTGTGTGTGTGTGTGTGTGTGTGTGTGTGTGTGTGTGTCTGTGTGTGCACTGCGTGTGTGTGAATGCATGCTACAACACACGTGTGGGGGTCAGAGGACTACTTAAAGGAATCAGTTTTCTCTTTCTTCTCTGCAGGTTTTAGGGACTGAACTGAAATTGTCAAACTTGGGGCAGGTGTGTTTACTGAATAGCCTTCTCATCAGCCTGGAGCAGTGTTTTGATGAGGGTCTGTCTCCTCCTCCCTCCAGGTGTCTGCCTCTTCATATGGCAAGCAAAGTGCCTGGGTAGGTGCCTCCATCTTGTGCTCTCTCCCTTTGTTCAAGGATATGTGGGTCACAAGCCGTGAGTATAAGGAAATTGGCCCTTCTGTCATGTGTAGAAGAAGCCTCTGACCCATGACTTTCAGATTTCATCATCTGGGCAGACATCACCATGCTCAACCTTACTGAGCAGGCTGCACTCAGAACAAACTGCAAGGCCCCCTTTCTCCTGGAAGATAGTAAAAGTATGCAATAAGGGCTGACTCTGCCTGGTGTCTGGATGGCCCCTGTAGCATCCCAGTGCAGCAGGTGCTGCTTCTTCCTGTGTATTGGTCAGGATAACTCAGTGATGAATAACAAGCATCTCTGGCTCCCAGGCCACAGAGTGTGGTCTGCCAGCCACCCTGCTGCCTGTGTCCTGAAGCAGGGGCCATCTTCCTTACATGGGACCTTCTGGTAAAGCAGGCACCATCTGCAGCGTTGTCGCTCATTGTGAGTTTCTTAGTACATTTTCTGTTGGTATAACAAAATACCTGATACCCGGTAATTTGCAAAGAACAGGGGTTTATTTAGCTCACAGATTCAGGAACAAGACACTACCAGCTTCTGTGAGGGTCTTGTGCCTTATTAAAACATGGTACAAAACATTATGGGCTAAGATAGCAACATGTAAGTTTGAGTCTCTTACTATTATAAAGCCACTAATGTCATCAAGGGACCCTACCCTTATGACTTCATTTCACCCCAGTCACCTTCCAAAGCCTCCAAATACCATTCATATATAGATTTGAGGGCTTACACTAGTAGCTGAACTTAGGAGTCGTCTGCTGGATCTCACAGGCAATAAGAAGACATGGGGTGAATCTCACAATAGACACAAGCCACACGAAGCCCCACCCCAACCCCAGGAGGACAGGAAGGAGGGTGCTAATGGTGCATACTGTGCAAAGGGCCTCAACCCTTCAGGGAGCCTGGTCCTCATGGGGTGTTTGTGAGGCCAGTTTCATCAGGCTGGACTATAGATGCAGGAATAGCAGCCAAGGTGGACTGGATCAAGGCTGTAAAGATCAACAGGAGGACTTGAAATCTGCAAATGGGTGAATGGGAGCACTGGGAACAGTGGGCCAGGAACAGAAAATGTCTGGTTTCAGTGTGAGGTGTGTTTAGAGCTCACCAGAGAATCGCAGCCAAGCAGGAGGCACTAGCCCCTGGCCTCCCTAGCTGGCAGCTGTCCCCTGCTTGTCTAGGCTCTCAGCTCACCCTAGGGTTGAAAAGTCACAGGCAGCCTGCTATGTGCCTGGGTCTATGGATCAAAGGGGAGAATCTTGAACCCTAGGATGTATATTAGGTAAGACTTTGTCCTGAACGAACAGGGTGGGGGATCTGAGGAGGGGCAACACTAGCCACTGGGAAGACTGTGTCTCCCTGAAGAACTCAGCCAGTGAGAGATTCAGGGGCAGGGAAATGTGATTAGGAATTTTTAAAACTCTGTTTTGTGCTGGCAGCAGGGTGCCAGCCATTTTTGCCTTTTCTCTAAGCTGATACCCAACTCTGTAAGGTTAAAAAAAAAAAAAAACTGCTCTACTTTCGCTCTCGGAGTCCCTGCAACTCTCATTTTGAAGTGATCCACCATGAGATCTGAGAGCAGAGAGCACAGAGTAGTTACCAGGATGTGGGGCATCTCTAAAACAGGGTTGTCCAGCTTATCATCATCATCATCATCGTCATCATCAACAACCTACCAACCACCACCGCTACAACACCAACAAAAGCCTCCTAGCTACCTACTAATAATATCTGCTCATCAGATACCCTGTAACCTTGACTCCTTAACCCTGACAGTCAGACATCACAAACCTTGACAACTACACACCTCTTTGATCTTCACGGAGGTCCCTTTAGCCTTGACAGTGCGTGCTGGGGAGCCACTTGGTGCTTGCTCCTTCACAGGCCATATCTGCCACGCATGAGGGGACTGCAGACCCCCTGAGGGTTCACACTTCACAGTGGTTTTGCCTGGCTCTGGGTGGCTACATATGGTCCACAGAGTACAATCATCCATGGCTGGGCTTCAAACTTCCTCTTTTTGTGGAGCCTAAGACCCAAACTCCCAAACCTCAGGCAGGAACTGTCTGACAGCTGTGATGCCAACCTCCAACAGAGGAAAGATACTGCTACCACACCCAGCAGACCTTCCCCCTGAACCCCGGAGTCCCAGAGACACACCTAGCAGCAGGACCTTGTCTGTGTGCTTCCTTGCGGCACTCTGTGCTGTTCTCCCATAAATATTTGGACCTCTGACAAGATGGGCTCTGTGCCACTGGGCCCTCAGACCTGTAGCATCGGATTCCTCCATGAGCTTGTTAGAAATGCCCTGTCCCAGGCCACCATTCAGGGCTTCTGGGGAGGAACCAAGATCTAAGAGTTTAGTCCCCAGGGGCTCTCTACCCTTAGAGAAACCTAGATTATAAATCTAAGTTGCCAGTTTGGGTTGGAATCTCTGAATTTTAGAGCCGACCAGTAGGTGTCACCCTAACATAGGTAGTCAGATCCCAGTGGGTCCTGACTGCAAGGCTAGTCTCAGAGACACCTTGGTGAAGGGAAGCAAGGTTCACCTCTCAGCTTGCCTGTCCATGCCCCTAGGAGGTCAGCCTGCCTTGAAGGGGGGTCAGGGGGAGATGATGAGGGCAGGGTTCATGTTTGGTATTTCAGGAGGGATCAGGGCTGGGAGACAGTCTGTCCTCGACAAATGTCCAAGGTCAGAGACTCTAGGAAGGGGGCTGGAAGCTGAGGACTGGACCTTAGCCCTGATCTCACCCCAGACCCTAGCTTGGAACCCCAACACTGTCTTGAGGCCCTGGGTGGTCTAGTTCTTGCTGCTATGCTAACATACCCTGACAATGCAGCTTAGGGAAGGGAGACTTTATTTGCTTACAGTTCTAGCTTACAGTCCATTGTCACAGGGAAGCCAAGGTGGCAGGAGCTTGAAGCAGCTGGTCACATTACTTCCCCCATGAGCAGTGAGACACCAATGCATGGTGCTGTTATCTTTCTCACTCTTTCTCAGTCCAGGACCCAAGCCTAGGAATGTGCCACCCACTTCCCAGCCCCAGGCTGGGGCTTCCTGTGCCAGTTAACACAACCAAGACAACATCCCACAGACAGGCCCACAGTCCAACCTGATCTAGACAGTCCCTCATTTGAGGGATTTTACCTCATTTCCAGGTAAAACCATCAAGTTGAGAATCAGAACCAACCATCACATAAGGCATCCTCAGGCAGAGGCCGCTCCATCACAGTGGGCTGTGCTAGGTAGGCAGGGGGCTCTGCAGAGCATAGAGCATAGGGTATCTGCTGCTGGTGGTATCTGGTGGTGGTGGTATAGGGTGGTAGGAGCTCTTACACAGACAATCTCCCTGCAGACCTACTAACTGTGAATCACTCTGATCAGGCTGGAGCTGGAGACAGCAGCCTTCTCCTTGGTTTGGGTCTTATGGGGACGGTGGGGCATGAGTGACCAGGTAAGGGGGTGGCTATGGAAGACCATAACTCGCTGCCCTCCTGACAGTCTTAAGATGAACTCTTGGGACTCTGAAGACCCGGCTGTCCAGCCACTGCTAGCATGCTCACGGCATGTGTGCTGGCCTCTTCCCTAGGTGCCACCCAGACTTCTATAGAAAGTCCTTTCATGGCATCTGCATGGTGCCATTTCAGGGCAGATTCTGTCTCCTGTAAGGACTGAGATGAGTCCTGACTGCTGGGGCATGACTCTTTCCTGGGGAGGCGTGATCACACATGTCTGTTCACCCCATACGATGCAGCACAAACAAAACAAACCAAAAAAAAGCATTCTTTATGTGCATGGGTGTTTCCCTTCATGTATGTTGTGCACCATGCATGCAAATAGTGCCTGAGGAGGACGGAACAGGGAGTTGGATTGGGAGCCACTGTTGTAGAAGTTTATTTTTAGTTGTATTTAAATGTTCTGTGGACTGCTGGGTGAGGGGCTGCCTAGGTCTTGGCATTTCGTATTGTCTGCAGGTGTTGAATTTATGTGGGGGATGTTTGATTGGTCATGATCTGCATGTTTTATCAGTAGAACACCTGAATAAAAACACCTGAGCTCAGATGCTCAGGGTTCCACTGTCCAGTATGGTGCTTGCCATGATAGTGGTTCCCTCTGCTGAGGTCTGGCAGGGTTTACATCTATGAATATGTCTCTGTTTCTTCTTGGCTGAGCCATCACAGTATATATCCTGCTACAAGCCACCATATGGGATCTGGGAATCGAATCAGAGTCCTCTAGAAGAATTGCCAGTGCTCTTAACTGCTAATCCATCTCTCCAGCCCCAGTTTTCTCTTTTCTGTTCAGCCTAGGACACCAGTCCAAGAGATGGTGCTACTAACATTCAGTATGGGTCTTCCCACCTCAGTTAACCTAATCTAGAAATTCCTCACAGACAAACCCAGAGGTTTGTCTTCATGGTATTTTGGAACTTCTCAAGTTGACAGTACTATCACGCTCTGTGTTTTAACAACCATCACACCACCAACATCCTGGAGGTAGGCTGGGGCAAGCTGGAGGGTGGTAGACAAGAGGGTGAAGCGGGAAGACAGCAAGGCCCACGAGCTTGGTGTCGGCAGGGTGATGCCTGGCCATCTGGGGCCTTCATAGTACTCTGGGTCAGGTAAACATTCTAAGAGCACGGTTAAGTTCAGCGAGCTCACACCCCCAGCACCCTGTGCCTTGCCCCCGCCCCTGAAGTCAGCAAGAGACAGCAGCTTGTCTCAGCAGAGGTCCATGATACACATAGTTAGTGAAAGGTCACAGGACTGCTAGGGACCCTAGGGACCCTGAACAAGGAGACCACCCTCCCCTGTCTTCAACCCTGCAGTGGGTCCCATCATCTGCCATGCAGGTGTCTGGGCCTGGGCTGGTTGGCTGCTTCCCTAGAGCAGATGCAGGATAGAAGTGGAGGAGACGTGGGAAGGGAGGAAGCCCCTTGCCTTGGGACTTGGCCCTGCCTTTCCTGCTGACTGAGAGTCACAACTTAAGAACTCAGCTGGTCAAGTTGAAACTGCCTACAGAATAATGTGTGTTTTCCTCAAGCCGATCCAGACTTTAGGATGCTCAGAGCAACAGATGAGCTGTGCTCGCCTCCAGCCAGGACTCTTCTGACCTCGAGCTTGACCTTACAATCTCATCATGGGTCTTGAAGGAAAATAAGGCCAGTGCAGGCATTTTTACTTTATTTTAATTTTTTACTTAAATATTAAGCTTATCTTAATCTTTACACCATGTGAATTCTTCCTGAGAGGGATATGACTCAGAAAGATGCAGAAGCACATAGGATAGCCTTTGTAACACACCTCAGTGGGGTTCTCTCAAGAAGCTTGCACCCGCGTGGGTATGTGCGCTGTCCTTGTCCTGCATATCTGTCTAGACTAAATAAATTCACTAATTTGACTCCCCCATGGCTCATCCAGAAATTCCTTTTCAAATATTTGTTTTTATTTTCTGTGTGTGCGTGTTTGCCTGGATGTGTGTCTATATACCGTGTGCACGCAGTGCCCATTGGGACAGAAAAGAATGTGATGGATCCCCTGGAGCTTTAGTTACAAATGGTTGTGAGCCATCGTGCTGGGAACTGCACTGGGGTCCGCTGGAAGAACAGCTGGTGTTTTCAACCACTGGGTCATCTCTCCAGGCCTTGTCTTAAACGCTTTTTGTGTGTGCATACATGTGTAAACGTGTGTATGTGTGTGTGTGTGTGTGTGTGTGCGTAAGCTAGAGGTTGGTGTCAGGTGTCTTCCTCAGCCACTCTCTTATCTTCCAAGACAGGGTCTCCCACTGACCTGATGATCACAGTCAGCTAGCCTCACTGTCTTGAAAGTTCTAGGGATCTTCCTTTCTCCCCCTCTCCCACTGAGAAGATCACACACACACATACTCATGAACACACACACACACACACACACACACACACACACACACACACACACAACTTTTAAAAGTATAGGTGACTCCAGTGAGAGTCAGTGGAAAGAGGCCAGAGTCTCTGTCTTCAGGGACCTGAGTTGACATTAGCCTTGTTCTGAGTCCTGGGCCTCTCTCCTCTCTGTACAAGTGAGAATGATAGACGTGACGTCTAAGCCTGTGTCCTGCTGTCGGTGATGTCCCTGTCAGACAGCATGTGTGGTGGGAGAAGGGATAAGCTGGAGATGGGTGAGCACCACCTTCACAGTGCAGGGATTGTTTCTGTGAAAGAACTTTGTTCCATGATGGGGAGCAACCAAGAGCCCCTTTACTTGAGTGAGGATAACTATGGGTGCAGATCTGAGAATGGGGACTGTGGTAGTTAACCTTAGTTGACATACTGGGAAGAGGGAACTCAACTGAGGAAATCACCTCCATCAGATTGTCCTGTGGCGTTTGCTTTTTTTTTTTTTTTAATTATTGCTGATTGATGCGGAAGGGCTCAGCCCACTGTGCGAGGTGTCATGGCTGGTCAGGGGTCTGGGCTGTCTGGGAAAGAGGACTCAATGTGAGTCTTGAATCAAGCCAGTAAGCAGGTTCCTACATGGCCTCTGCTTCAGTTCCTGCCTCCAGATTCCTGCCTTGGCTTCCTTCGATGATGGATTGTAATCTGTAAGCCAAATAAATCTTTCCTCCCAAAGTTGCTTTTGATCATGGTGTTTTATCACAGCAACAGATGCCAAGCTAGGACAAGTACCCACTAGAGACTCAGACTTCACTACTCAGAGACTCAAGACATGCAGACACAGACACCTGGGGTCCTATGTAACAGCTGTCTCTATACCTCCACCCTGAGCATCCCCTCCATGCAGACGACTTGCAGGCAAGAGCCCAGGCACCTAGAATAGGTTACTGTGGAGCCAGGCCATGATGGTTTATGCAGGGCCCAGAGCCAAACTTCTTCACCTTGTGGCCTCCCTGGGAATGGGGGTGGTGAGCTACCCCGTGGAGAGTGAGGGCTACATTAGAACTGTGCTGTGATTGTGGTAGCTCTCACTGCTGCTAGAGGAGTCTGGGTCACAGGCATAGAGACTTGATGACAGGGCTGCTTGCTCCCCCGACTGTGGCCCAACTCATCCTGAAGCCTATGGGTCAGAGCCTGTTCTCCCAACCCCCTGCCCACTCCCACCTGGGCCAGAAGACAAGGGTCTGCAGTGCTGGAACTAGGAACATAGCTGTTCAGATACTCAGATCACATCCCTCTATGAGCCTGGGCTCATGGCCTTCTGCCATGGCCATCTGTAGCCATGCGCCTCTGCACAGCTAAGTGCCTTTGAGATTCTGGAGAGGGCCACCATCTGTCCTTTTCTGTCCATGGGGAAGCTTCATAGCTGCCAGCTAGGCCGCAATGTCCAGCTGTTCCCCTCTCAGGAGACAGTCTAGCATCACTGTAAAACTGGCTCCTCAGCTAGGATGAGGCCTCCAGGGGACCTGCAGGCCTCTGGCTGATCTTTGCTTTAGAAGACCAGTGTGCTGATTATGGAGAAAGAGAACATACCCTTCCTCCATCAGCCTGCCTTTATTGGCAGAGCCGCACTTCTGAGCAGCTTCAGGCCAAATGGAGGCTAAGGAGAGTCCAGGGCAGGATACTACAGCCCCCGGCCCCCCCTGTGGCCCTAGGAAAATGCACAGCTCACCAACTGGAAAGGACCTAGCTGAGGCTCCACCCTCAGGCAGGCAGGCAGGCTGGCAAGGCAGGCCAACTGATGGCATTGCAGAATGCACCAAGCATGAAGGGTGGCTGCTGATTCCAAACCCCTCCAGAAGCCTGGTTGGTACCCAAAGTCACAGTTAGGGTCTTGGGGACCACTGGTTACATCTGGATGAAAAACATTCAGGAGAAGGAAGACATGCCAGGACGTGCCCAGGATCCTAGGGCTGTGCCAGGCTGTGCAGGGACCCTCTCTACTCTTTCTTTCCACCTGTCAGCCCACTCCCTACTCCACTCTAGCCACCCAGTCAGTCCCTGTAGCCATGGCTCCCCCTGGCGGCCCTTTTATGGGCTGCAGAGAAGCCTTCTTCTGTTCCAAGCCTCTCTGCCATGTGTTGGTCCATGTGTTGTTCTGGCATCCTTCCAACTACTGGCCCTGGTCAGGAGTTTCCAGGGAGCCACTTGGCTGGCAGCTTTTCCTTTTCTTCTGTGGACAGAGGGGCATGGGCAGCCCCGTGTCAGGAAAGAAGTGTCAGGTGTGTACGAGTACAAGGTGCAAGTTGAGCTGGCTTCCTAATAGCTGCTCTCTCAGGGGTGACTTTGCCCCTTGCCCAGACGATAGTGGGAAGAGTCTGCAGACAATCTGGGTTGTCATGACTATATGAGGGAGTAGGCCTGGTGTCTATCTAGTGGGTAAGATCACCAAGGACACAGCCAACCAAGCACACTTCAGCCCTCCACTATAGGAAGGTCTGCTTCACAGGATGGGCTACAGGCCAGCCTAGCTCTAGAGGGTGGAAAGGCATGCCTCTGCCAGCTTCATCCCTGGTCCAGGAGACCAGGATCTCCACTGAGACCCAGAAGAGCAAGCAATTTGCCCAGGGTAATACAGATGTAGAGCCCAGGTTTTCACTTTGACACCAACCCAGGTCATTCAGAAGCTGAAGATTCCCATGCTTTCATCTTGTGAACTCCATTCTCTCTCCCCTGCCTCCCTCCACCCTCTCTCATTTTTTGAGCCAGAGTCTCATTTGCCCAAACTGATTTTGACTTTACTATGTTGCTGAGGCTGGTCTTGAACTCGTAGAGTTCTACCTGCCTTTGCTAAGGGAGTGGTGGGATTCAAGCTGTGTGCCTCATGCCCATCCAGCAACAGGACTTTTTAGAACAACATAGATGAAAATAGCTGTCTCTGAAGGTACTGTTTCCTTCTGTCCTTTACTCTCCAATGTCCCAAGTCCTTACCTCAATGCTTGAGTGCATCCACCTTTATGCCTGATGTCCATCAGCTCAGCCCCCAGGGCTAGGTGCCTAGTAACATCGCCTCAGCAGTCCAGCCAACCTCAGCACATGGGTTCCCACCAGCCTGACTCCAACAAGGAAAGCTGACCTCAAACATCTCCCTGGGAAGGGAGACTGGAAACACATAGGCAGCCATGTGAGTATAGCTATAGGTAGAAGACACTCTCAGAATGCCTCTTGCTGGTGGCCATCACCCCTGAACCTGCTCACAAAGGGTGAACCTATCTCTGCCACTGTAGAAACTTTTCTGAAAAATACCATGTCCAATTGCAAACAGGCCAAGCACCTCCCTCGGGTCTGTGGTCCTCTGGGGCTGGGGAAGCTGCTCTATTTCTTATAGAAAACCTAGGAGCAGGACTTCTGTCCAGGCCATAATGTGGGAGAGGCCCTTGAAGTCAGCCAGGCAGGAAGCAGTGAGGAACCGTTCCGGGACTTGAGTTATATGATGAGTGCATGCAGCAGCATGCTGGTGCATGGGCACCTTTGCCCAGGAGGAAGGACGGGGACTGCCACTGAGCCTGTAGTAGAGATCAGGCTGACTGTAGGAGGTCTGTGATGGGGCACAGTTCTTCTAGAGCCTCTTAGAACATTGAGGAGCTGAGGGCAGGCATAAGAGGTAGATGATTGACAGGCATAGGATTCAATAGAGTTAGAATTGAGAACCAACAAATTGGATGGATGGGTAGATAGATAATAGACAGATGGGTGGTAGGTGGATGAATGAATACATGGATGAGTGGATGGGTAGATGGGTGGATCGATGGGTAGCTGGATGGACATATGGATGGGTGGATAGTAGACCAATTGACAGATGAATGGGTGGGTAGATGGAAGGATAGACATCTAAGATGAATGGATGGATGTATAGATGTATAGATGTATAGATGTATAGATGCATAGATGGATGGGTGGATAGGTGGGTAGATACATAGATGCTGTCCTAGTTTGCTCTCTATTGCTGTTATGAAGATCATGGCTAAAAGCAACTTGGGGAGGAAATTATTTAGCTTACACATCCCCATCACATTCTATCATCGAGTTCCACAGGGTTGGAACTCAAGGCAGAAACCTGGAATCAGAAACTGAAGCAGGGGCCACAGAGGAGTGCTGCTTACTGGCTAGCTCCTCCTGGAGTGTTCAGCCTGTTTTCTTATTCACCCTAGGATCATTTGCCCAGGGATGGTACAGACCACAGTGAGCTGGGCCCTCCCACATCAACCGTTCATCAAGAAAATGCTGCCTAGTCTTGCCCACAGGCCCACCTGATAGAGGCAATTTCTCAGTTGAGGTTTCCTCTTCCCAGGTGACTCTAGTGTGTGTTTAGTTGACAAAAACTAACTAGCACAGATGTTAGAGATGTAACAAGGAGGTATAATGGATGGCACATGGATAGGTAGATGATAGATGCTTGCTAGATAGATGATAGTAACTATTGATAGATGGTAGGGTTTTAAAGAGAAGATAGATAGACAGATGATAGATGGATAGATGGATGGATAGATAGACAGACAGACAGAAAGAAAGAAAGATAGAAAGAAAGAAAGATAGATGAGTGAGTAAACAGACAGGCAGCCTGGAGACATGAAACTCAGCTTATAGAGCTGACATGAGTTTGTCTAGTTTGCCTACCTTTTTGTTCTGCAGACTCAGGATGTTCTGCTCTCCCTGGTGCACAGCTCCTCGGGTGGTTATGATGATGGGGCACCTCAGCAGCCTCATAATGCTAACAACAGCTCACTGGGGACCTGCTCCCTCATTCCCACATCCCAAACTGAGCAGATAGGTCTTATGACCGAGAAGTCCTCTGCCTGCTGCCCTGCAACTGCAGGCTGACCAGGGCTGGGGCCATAGCCAATTACATAGGTACAGCAGCTGCAGCTTGCTCTGGTCCTGGCTCTGCTGCAGACTGGCTGTGTGACCTGGGGCCAAGGGTCTGACCTCTCTGAACCTAGCTATCCAAACACATTCTGGGCTATCTCACTGTATTCCCCAGGAGGAGGCATCAGGAACAAAAGGAGCCATGTGCTATGGACATTGTATAGTGTTTGGCAAAAGGAGAGATTTTATTGCTCTGTCCCCACTTCAGGGATGTCCTCTTCTGGGATAACTTATGAGAACTGTAAAAATAGCGTTACTGGCTGAGATCACATCAGAGGTGCCAATTCCTGCTTGCTGATTATGTCACAATACTGGGACACCAGGCAGAGCATGGTGAGCATACCAGTCCATTCTATGCCCCAAAGGGTCACAGATGGAGATGGAAGAACAGGCTCCCTGAGGGGAATTTGTGCCTGCATGTTTTGAGTCTTCTTCCTCATTCCTTAAACTTAAGTTCCCAAGGCATCCTGAGGGTAGCATAGGGTTTTCAGCCCCAGGGAAGGTCCCCTGGAAAGCTGTGCTGTCAGTCCACCATTGGGCTGGATGTCTCTCCCCAGTGAGCAGGGCGCAGAAGGATGATCCCTGGGTTTGGCACAGAGATTTTTCTTTCAACAGCTCAAGGACTGTTGGTTGAGGTCCTGGCTCCACCTTTGTATTCCTATCCAGGACTCTTTGAAAGAGGGCTCCCTCTACTCCGTGGGTAAGGGCTGGGTACCAACCTGAAGATAAATGGTCCCACCTGAGTGTGCTGTGGAACCTCAGAGCACAGATCTGTGGGCTTGAGGCAGAGAAGTAGTGAGTCCCAGATGAGGACATGGAGAGACTGCAGGGCAACTGGGCTCTGAAGAAGAATGGGACAGGGAGGACCTCAGCACCAATCATATGTTCCCAGCACTCCTAGAGAATGTGGTTCTGACCCACAATAGTAGAGTATATTTCTTTGGCTGGCTTCTGACTTTCTGGGGATCTGAAGGAAGCCTTCCTGGTCAGCCCAACCGCCAGCCATTTCTGGAGCCTCACAGAGAAAGCTGCCTTCAGCCCCTGCCTTCTGCTGACAACCTGGGATCACGACTACTCTGGCCAGCCACACAGGCCCCTGGAGAGGCCTGGCCCTGAGCTATTGCTGTACACCCCACCGGGAACCGGATCCACTGCTGTTCTGATCCAGAGAGGAAGGGGCCTGGAGGAAGTGCAGGAACAGGAGATGGTCTTGGTGACCCTGGGAGCCTTTAATTTTCTTCCCCGAGACCATGCCATTCGGACAGTCCATCCCTGATCCCGTGGACATTTGCTGGCTGCCTCCTGCCTGTCCTCATCATCCAGATTCAGAGAAGGCAGCTCCTGGGTAGGCCCTGTAGTTCCTGGGAGTGCCCTTCATTTGATTCCTAGATACTGTGGGTCCTGGAACCTTCTGTCCCAGTTCAACCTCAGGAGGCTGCTTCTGAGAGGGAAGAGAGGCCTGTCCTCAAGCGCCTCAGGGCCAGTTTCTGCCATGATGCCACAGTCTGGAGGCTGCCCCTACCCCCAGCACTCTGCAAGGGCTGCGGTTTGCAAGGTTGGAAGATGCCCAGCTGGGCAGGCTGCCCTCCTCCTTGGAGGCAGAGGAGAGCGAGGCACCAGCAATCACCAAGATTAATCTGTTTGTCCCAGAATTGAAGAGGAAGTGGGTCACTCTTGGAAGCCCTGGTCAAGAGCAGGCACATGCCATTCTGAGTCTGCCTGTGTCACCAGCCAATGGGGAGAAACTTCCGGAAGACGCTGGGAAGCAAGTCTGAGTGAGAGTCAGTCTAACATTCAAGACTGTGGTGGATGACAGACAAAAGTGTCGGGCACTGTGAGAAATGCTACCCTTGGCAAAGTTAAGACATCCTTGCTGGTTTGTATGTCCCTGGGGAAACTTGCCTTGAGTAAGCTATATAAATTAATCTAAAGATTCATAGCCAGATAGACACATAGATGATGGCTGGCTGGCTGGATATAGATGATGGGTGGATAGGAAATGCAAGCAGATGAAAGATAAAGAGTAGGTTAAGGGAGAGACAGACTTGTTCCCTCAGCAGGGAGGTCTGTGAAGCCACAATGCAATGAGGTGCACAGTAGAGTTGCTGTCCCTTTGGTTGGATATGATTGCAGACATCTTTTTCTTTTTCTTTTTCTTTTTCTTTTTCTTTTTCTTTTTCTTTTTCTTTTTCTTTTTCTTTTTCTTTTTCTTTTCTTTTCTTTTCTTTTCTTTTCTTTTCTTTTCTTTTCTTTTCTCTTCTCCTTTCTTTCCTCCCTCCCTCTCTACCTCCTTTCTCCATTCCCTTTCCTTCCTTCCTTCCTTCCTTCCTTCCTTCCTTCCTTCCTTCCTTCCTTTCTTTCTTTCTTTCTTTCTTTCTTTCTTTCTTTCTTTCTTTCTTTCTTTCTTTCTTTCTTTCTTTCTTTCTTTCTTTCTTTCTTTCGAGATAGGGTTTCTCTGTCATAACTCTGGGTGTCCTGGGTGCCCTGGAACTCATTCTGTAGACGAGGCTTCCTCTGCCTCTCAAGTGCTGGGTTTAAAGGCATGGACCACTACCACGTGGCTCGATTATAGACATCTTGAATCTCAGTAGCTGTGACATGCCACACCAAACCCTCATGCAATTGGGCATGTTTACATTTCCCTGTGGGTGTGGGTACAGGCTGCTCACAAATATCCTGAGTCTTATGAGAGCCTTACAAAGCCCCTCCCATCTTGAGATTATCTGTGTTAAACCATTGATGGTACATGTAGGGCTTCTTGGTGGTTTAACAGCCCAAAGTTACCCACTGGGACTCCACACTGATGTAACCTTGATTTGCCTCGTGCTTTCTTGACTCTTCTTCTGTCTTTGTCCCGTCCATTCTCAGCTGGCTCACTCTGGGACACTGCAAGCTGCTCTCCTGTGGCTCAAGGACTCTGGCCACCCAGATCATGTCCAATGGGGTGAAAGCTTACCTCTTACTCCTGTTCTTAAGGAAGCCCCCAATATGCCTCTGTCTGACTTTAATTGAGTCTCCTCCATAGTTGAACTGACTGTGTTATAGGTACATGATGGTCTGATGGTCTCACTGTTGGTGGAAAGCAGAGCTCTTTATGACCCTTGGGGCACAGAAAAGAGAGAGAACCCATGTACGCTGTGGACAGGAGATGAGTAGGGATGAGGTGACTGGCTAAGCAAGACAGGTGACAAACAGAAGCCAAAGGGTGCTCAGGGGTAGAGTGACAAGTGTCTACCTGTCCATGGTTGTTTGCAAGTGTTTCCTTGTGGCCCTGCTAACATTACTTGGATCCTGTATCAGGATTCTTCAGAGGAATGGAACAGATAGAATGAATATATGCTATAAAAGGTGATACCCTAAATTGTCTCAAGCACACAATGTCAAGCACACAATGGGTGCTTGGTAGTCCAACAATAGCTACCTGCACACTGAAGAGGCTGAGAAGCCAGTACCTGCTCAGTAATGAGAGTGGATACCTTCTTAGTCCCAGTCTGGTGCTGAAGGCCTGAAGGCCTGGAGGATTCCTGGAAAGTCACTGGTTTGGTTTTGTTTTTCTGAGATAGGGTTCCTCTGTTCTAACTCTGGCTGTCCTGGAACTCACTCTGTAGACCAGACTGGCCTCAAACTCACAGAGATCCACCTGCCTCTTCCTCCAGAGTACTGGGATTAAAGGTATGCACCACCACCACTACCACCACCACCACCACCACCACCCAGTTTTAGCCACTAGTCTTTAATCCATGTTGGAACCTGAGGACAGCATGACAAACACTTACTGCAGAGACACAATGGCGACCTAAGTTCCCTGGGACCTCTAACCATCTGGGCTGCATCAGGAAGCTGCTGCCCACTCTGGGGCAGGGGCTTCTCTCCTTGGTTAATCCTTCTTGAAACTGCCCTGCCAGACTCACCCAGAGACATGTCTTTTGTCCATCCCAGATCCTGTCAGGTTAACAACCAAGATTAACCACAGCTTGGTTCTTCTATTCAATACAGAGTCATGGATATCTTCCCAGGGCTGACAGAGATCTCTTGTCAGGTACATTTCCATGAATATTTTCTCATAGTCTGTGGCTTGCTTTATTTTCTTCAATAATTAAAAAATATGTATTTATTTATTGCATGTGTATGAGTATTTAACTGCATGTATATTTACATACCGCATGTGTGCAGGGCCCACAGAGGTCAGAAGAGGGTGTTAGAGTCCCTGGAACTGGAGCTACAGATGGTTGTGAGCTTCCATGTGGTTCTGGAAACTGGACTCGGGTCTTCTGCAAGAGCAGCCAGTGCTCTCAATTGCTTTGTCATCTCTCTGGAGCCTTTATTTTCTTAAGGATGTCTTTTTATAAGATACACATTTTTAATCTTAATAAACTCAAATTTAAACTTTGTTTGCTCTTTGTATGTCCCATCCAAGAAACATTCTGTCTCTCATGGCTTTGAGAAGATTGACAGATCAAGCTTGCACATTTAGATCTGTACTCTGTGTTGAATTAATTTTGTGGGTACAATGTCAAATGTGGTTAGGCGGATTTCAGTTCTTCCAAGTGAACATCTGGCAGAGGTCAGTGTACCCCGAGACCTGCTGCTGCAGCTGGTTAACTGGGGCTAGGTAGCCCTGAACCTCTTGTCTCCATCTTCCATCCACACTGCTGTGGGCTGAGATGGCTTGCCCTCTCTGAAACTCAGGGAGAAGTTTAAATGTCAACTGTGAGGCATTAAGAGGTAGGGCTAGGAGGGTGTTTTAGGAGGTGGCCATGGTTGCATGCGTATGGAAGGTAGTTCTGGTTAGTTTTATTGTCATCTTGATACAACTTAGAGTAATCTGTGGAAAGGAAACCTCAACTGAAGAATTGCCTTGATCCCTTCAGCACCCGCTCCTTGGTCCTGTCTGGTATGCAGAAGGCTTCCTCAGATGACCGAACGCCAGAACTTCAGGTTGTGTGGTTTGAAAACTCTACAGAGGTGTCCAAGTTCTCTTACAAGCCTGGTTGGATCTGAATCTCCCTGGAGGGACCCTGTCCATCACACTTCTTCTCGGTAGCCACTCGGCATACCCTTACTGAAGGAAGCAAATGGCTGGCTGTAGGTACATGGGGTCACATGGGGTAGAGAGTCAGAACAAAGTGCCCACCCTTATTGCCTTGTCACTGGGATGCAGGTACCCAGGCACGTGGTGGGCAGTGGCTGAACTGATCACTCCCTTGCTCAAGCTCCCTTCAGTCCTCAGCACAGCCAGACCCTCAAGGGCTAGAGGCACCCTTGGGGACTGTGGTGGTGAATCTTGACTGTCAACATGGGGGGATCTGGAATCACCTAGGAGACACACCTATGGGTGGATCCATGAGAATGTTTTCAGCTGAGAATAATAGAAGGAGAAAACCTACTCTTGGAGTGGACACCTTCCACTTCCATGGCAGTCAGGACATTAGGTCAGGATAAAGCCACCATCACTGAGCGAGTGTGTCTTTCACTCCTGCTACCATCTTGTGCATCATAGCCTCTAGCTTCCTAGCTTTCCAGTATGGGCTCAGTGCAGCAATTCCCTGGAGTGTCTGGGCCTTCAGCATCAGACTAGGCAGCTACCAGGTTTTCAGCACCCCCCAACACACAGACAGCCATGGTTGGATTCCCCAGCACACATCATGTAAGCCAATCAATCAATTGCTTTATAACGTGTGCATTTTACTGGTTCTGCTCTTTATAGAACCCTACCTATCTGAGCCCTCAGCCAAGTTGGGAACCCCTGTCACATCTCCAGTGATGTCTATCTAAGCACCACTTGGCTGCCCACAGGAACGAGCTGCTCTTTGATCCTGAAATGACTTCTTGGGAGCCTCAGGTGACAGAGATGAGGCATTCTGAGGTCAAGAGAAAAACCTCATGGTTCTTGAATGAAAAAAAGAAAGAAAAAAGAGGACATGACTGTTCCTAGGTGTGGTGGAGCAGAAGATTTATTGTAGATACGAGGGAGAGCATATCCAGAGGCATCTGGAAGGGTCCAGAGTGACTATGACTCCCGAGCTGGGCCGTGTGAGGAGACAGGGGAGGGGAAGGGGGAGAGGGGAGAGTCAGGAGACCAAGAGGCCAAAAAGGCAAAAGGGTTGTGTCACCAAAATGGATTATATAGGAATCAGAGAAGCTGGGGGAAGGGAAGGCCTAGCTTCATCTCTGAGCTGGAGAAGTTTAGGGTAGGGAGTGGGGTGTGCCAGCCAGAAGGACCCTGTAACAGATGGGGACTGAGAGGTGCTGGAGAACCTGACTGCCAGCATCAGCTTTGATATGGTAATAGGCACCTCTGTTAGCCTTTGTCCCAGGTTTGAGACCTAACAGTACTGTGATTCCAGGGGAGGAGGATTCCATGTTCTTACAACATGCCTGTAAGTTCCTAATATAATTCTTGTGTTTTATTAAATGATCTTTCTTTCTTCCTTCCTTTCTTTCTTTCTTTCTTTCTTTCTTTCTTTCTTTCTTTCTTTCTTTCTTTCTTTCTTTCTTTCTTTCTCTTTCTCCTTTCCTTCCTTCCTTCTTTCTTTTTTTCTAAAAAAGTTTCTTTTTTATTTTCTATGTGTGGCTGTTTTGCCTGCATGCACCATATGCACCATATGCACCATATGCATGCCTGGTACCCACAGAGGCCGGAAGAGGGCATCAGGTCACCTGGAACTGGAGTCCCAAATGGCTGTGAGTCACCATGTGGGCATTAGGAATCGAATCTGGGTCCTCTGCAAGAGCAGCCATTTTGTGCTCTTAACCACAAAGCCATTTCTCCAGGGATTCAAAGACTTTTCATAAAAGTTGACTACATACCTTTCTTCTAAGCCTCTGCTTGTGTCCTTTACCTGAGTCTGGCCCTGTGGGCCCTAGTGATTGGTGAAGTGTCTTGATCCTTCACAGAATATGGGGAGTGGATGGGAGTGAAATAGTTGTGGTCACACACACTGCATGAAAAATCTGGTGTTGTCTCAGACCTGAGCCCTGGTTGTGGGGGTGATCTGGGCTGGGGACTCCTCTCCCACCTATTTTGAGAAGTGGGTCATAAAAATAGAAAGGTCCCTGAGTTTGCAGTTTGAAACTCTTAAAGTCGTGAGCTAAGACAGTAACTCCCAGCCTGGGATCTTCTCTTACGTGCTTCAAACTCATCGAGGAGAAAAAAACTGGCTAACTTGTCTTTGAAGACAGAGCAGTGGTTGTCAGCAGTGCTGGGCCTGGACAGGAATGCTGGGCCTGGCCTGAAGAATGGCCTTGTTTACAAGTATAGCCGACACTTAGCTGCCGAGGGAGGGTTGTGTCCTGGTTTGACACAAAGGCCCATAAAACTGTGAGAAGGAAAGAGATGCTGTTTGGGGGAAATTCTGGTAGAAACAAGTGAAATTAAATGTCTTTATGAGTGCTTGGTCAATAACACCTCAGAGCAAAGTGCAGTTTGTTGTTGAAGACAAGCAATAAATGTCTAAAAACCAGGAGGTCCCCAGATGTGTCACAAGCGGGGTGTCAATGCTGTCAATACTCCCAGAGTTAACACTGACCAAATAAAGCCCCGGGAAGGGAGGTTGGTTCTCAAGTTCCATCCACTGGGGGCCCCCAGGTGGAGGTCTGTCTTCCTTCCTGACATACTTAGCAAATGCTGGCGTTGGATGGAGACAGAGAGGGAGCCACTTGGATTCTGACAGGTCTTATTCTGACAGAGTGGAAGAATTGTAAACTGCACTGGGGTGTGCAGTAATGGGAAAACCACTCGGGTATGTGTGGAGGGCGGGGAGGAGCCACTCCAAAGGCAAGGCCAGGGAAGATCCAGGGAAGCAGCAGAGTTAGCCCTGCAGCAAGGGAAAATAAGGAAGGTAGCAGGCAAAGGTGGGTGGGGGGCACAGGCAGGTGGCAGAGAAGGAAGGGGGCAGGTGTACCAACAAGCGTATAGGAGGAAGTTGGAAATCGCTGAGCCCATGGAGACCAATGGAGCAAAGGGGAAAGGCTGCGGCAGGGGTGAGGTGATGCTCCACACCACTGAAGGAGCTGCACCCCGAATGGGGACTGCCCATGCCAGGGTCGTGCTCCTCTACCCAGTACACAGCCTCGCTCTCAGGCTCAGAAAGAACCCGATGGAAGCAAATAGATGTGGGTGGGATGGGGCGGGGGGGGGGGGTGGGGGGAGGAGGAAGGAGGAAGGAGAATCCCAGAAGAAAGGCTACAAGGAAAACTGAGAAAGTGCACTTGATCGGTCTGGCTCAAACTGCCCAGCATGAGCTGTGGGAAGTGAGGGAAGGCATAACTAACTGGTAGACACAAAACACACAAACCAGCTTGTGCTGTTGTTTGTTTATTAAGAAAGAATCTCATGTGTCCCAGCTTGCTGTGTAGCCAGGAATAACCTTGAACTCTCAGTCCTCCTGACTCAGCTTCCTGAGTGTTGGGGTTACAGGCATGTGCCACCATAGACAGTTTATGTGGTCCTCAGCAAGCATGCTGCCGACTGAGCTACATTTTCAGCCTCAGCTCTTAAAAGACAAAGGCAAGGATCTGTTTCTCCTGGAAACAGTGGTGTGGAGGAGATTTACCATTGTGACTTCCAGTGTGTTGCCAAAACCTCAGACGTGTGGTCTTCTGGCCACTGTGGGTTCATATTTTTGGTGCATCTGTTGTGGCCCTGGGGGTTGCAGTTTCCTATTAGTTTGGTGTGGCAGAACCAAGAAAGAGGTGCACACAGAGTTTTATAGAATTTAGGATTCCATAAAAGATTTTGAAGAGATGAGGAAGGCAGGTTGGTAATTTTCAGAATGCAAAGCGATTTGAAAATGTAAAGAGTTCTTTGTTTTGAGCTCCACAGAAGTTCATCACTGGCCTGTGTTCCTGAACTATGGCTATATGGGCCAAGGAGTAGTTTCTTTCAATAAATAAACTATTAAGAATTACATGGATAAAAACAAACAAAAACCCAAAGGCAAGTACTAATTCCAAAACAAGAAAAAAAAAACTATATAAAAGAAAAAACAACTTATGTGGAGCACAAACACCTGAGAAGGATTCGTGAGAGTCTGCAGGCTGCTGCTTTGAGAGGATGGGGAGATGTTGATTCATAGTGAGGTGAACAGTTGACACTCCGTCGGTGTTAGATTACAGTAAAAGCAATATATTATTTAAAAACAGAGGTAAGATAACTTTAAAGACATAAAAGAGGGGCCGGAGAGATGGCGCTGTGGTTTAGAACACAAGCTGAGTTCAATTCCCAGCACCAACAACGGGCAGCTGACAACTGCCTGCAACTCCAGCCCAGGAGGATCTGATGCCCCCTGTTGGTCTCTGCAGGCACTGCACTCCTGTGCACATAATCACACACAGACAGCTGTAATTAAAGAAATACTAAAATTTAAAATCTTAACAAAAAAATTTAAAGGAATAGAAGAGGCTTGGGCGGTTAGGGTGAGGTCTGCTATTGTCTTTATCCTGATGATCTCTGTAGTCCTCTCCAACACACATGCATATACCCTTGTGCAAGTCCCACTTTGATGGACAAGACCCAGCAGATAGGGTGTTTGAGTATGACAAGGAAAAGAGGCAGGAGTTGGGATGTGTCTGAAAGGACCTGGTCTCATCACAGGTCATTTGACTTCCAGTTTTCAAGGAATCTGACTGTAGTGTGGGCCCCCAGGGCCCAAGAATTGCTGGAGGCTTTTGTCTCAGTGTGGTCCAACCACGGGGCTCATGGTCCTTGTTGCTCCTGGTCCTGAGATTTATGATCAAGCAGCCATCGCGGCAGGTGGATGGTGTCTCTGACATTCTGGCTCGGTCCTGAGTTCCTGTCGTGGGGAGTCAGGCTTGTAGCAGTGTTCTCTGACACCTGGCTCTGGTCTGACGTCCACCCAACACAAGCCCTCTTTATTACTTCCAAGATAGCAATGATGGCAGCTGTGACATCAGGGCCCACTGCTTGAGAGAGAGGCTAGAAAGAATTGGTCCCTTATTGCAGTCACCCCCTGCTCTCAGTGTCTGGCTTCTGCCCACTTTCCTGGATTCCACACTTCCTTGATGCAGGAGATCTGGCTTCTCTTACAGTGCTTCTCAGCCTTCCTAACGCTGCAACCCTTTAATACAGTTCCTCATGTTGTGGTGACCCCCAACCATAAAATTATTTTCCTTGTTACTTTGTAACTACAATTTTGCTATTGTTATGAATTGTAATGTAAACATCTGGCATTAGAAATCTGCAGATGGTTTTAGACAACTTCTGTCAAAGGGTCATTTGACCCCCAAAGGGGTCACAACCCACAGGCTGAGAACCACTGGCTTAGATGGTGGCTCTGTGGTGACCAGCTTCTTCCTGCTTAGCCTTGCAGTCTAGGGAGGACTTGTGGGCTGCCTTGTTTTTGGCAACTTGACACAACCTAGAGTCACCAGGGAAAAGGAAACCTCAACTGAGGAATTGCCAGTAGCCAAGTCTGCGGGGTAATTTTTTTTTTTTTTTTTGATTGATGATTGATGCGGGAGCATACTGTGGGTGGCACCACTTCTGGGTAAGTGGCACTGGGGTGTAAGAAAGAAGACTGAGCAAGCCACAAGGAGCAAGCCAGTAAGCAGCACTCCTCCACGGCCTCTGCTTCAGTTCCTGCCTGAGTTCCTGCCCTGACTTCTCTTGATGATGGGCTGTGGCCCCATGGGCCAAATAACCACTCCAAGTCCTTTTGCTCACAGCAGAAAGGAGCAAACTAGAACAAGCCACAAGGCCGCCCAGCCAGAAGGGCTGCTGGAAATCACGCCGGAAAGACAAATGCGACGACAGCCTCTGCCAGCAGCAGCACCCTATATGTCCTTGTTAAATATGGCAGATGATCTGGGGCTCCTGCTGTAGGATATTTACTGTGGAGTGTCAGCCTGGCTGATGCTGTTTTCTTTTTACAAAACACAAACCTGTAAACAAGCTTATTTCCCACCAGCCTGCAGCCACACTTAACAGTTAACGCCAACTACTTAGCACCGTGGGAGCTGCAGCCAGGAGGGTGCTGGGCGCTATGTCTACCAGCACAGCTCTGACTCTCAGCTCAGCGTCCCACACACCCCCGGCCTCAACTCCCTCTGTGTGTGTGGGGGGTAGGTGGTGGAGCCCACTCCCTGGGTGTGCTGACGGAGAAGGCTGAGTGAGATGTCAGCGTGGAAAGCTCTAGAACCTGAGCGAGGAGTGAGCCCTCCATACCCACCGTCTTCTCACTTGCTCTTCCTGGCACATCTTTCTCTCAGTTTTCTCCATTCCCACTGAGGAAGTCCTGGATGCAATAGTTCATTCGTGAAGGTGAGTGTATAAACAAAAAGTCATACATTCACAAAACTCCAGCCTCGGCTGCCAGCAGGGGCGTGCTCTTCCTTTCCCTCGGTGACAGAGGCAGCTCAGGAGCCTGCACTTG
Organism: Cricetomys ansorgei; assembly: GCA_026225945.1. Taxonomy (NCBI): domain Eukaryota; kingdom Metazoa; phylum Chordata; class Mammalia; order Rodentia; family Nesomyidae; genus Cricetomys; species Cricetomys ansorgei. The sequence continues at coordinate 35,420,794 of JAMJFZ010000597.1, forward strand.
GAAGCTCAGATTGTGGCAGTCCTGCTGTGCCTCTTAATAGCTGTCAGCCTCAGTGGCCAACACTGAGCAAGCAAGCTTCCAGAGGGGTGGACAGGGCAGCACAGGGGGTGGGGTCTGGGAGATGGAGGACAGGAAGTGAAGGTGGGAACCTGGCCAGAGCCCAGAAATTGCTGCAACTTTGGGAGTGGACACTATATCCTGTGTTCAGAAAAATACATACATGATATGATATGATATGATATGATATGATATGATATGATAATATGTGTACACACACACACACAGACACACACAGACACACACTCCTCTACCCATGATAAAAGACCCTGGAGCTGGTACAGCCTGGAGCCCAGCTAAAAGTCTGCATTTCTCAGCAACTGCTTCTACAGGGCCTACTGTTACACACACACACACACACACACACACACACACACACACACAGCATACATACTCACACTCACACACACACTGGTTTGCTATCAACAATGAGATGAGCCCTAGATGAGGGGGTGATACTGAGTGGAGCTTCTGGGGAAGTGGCTGCTAAGGAAGGGTGGTCTGAGCCAGCCTGACTGCCTTCCTCCTACCTGGAAGGTATGTCCACTCTAGAGGTGACCAGCCCTTGGGAAATGGCTGGCGGAAGTCCAGTGATGGTGGTACATGCCTTTAATTCCAGCACATAGGAGGTAGAAGCAGGCAGATCTCTGCGAGTACGAGGCCAACCTGATCTACGTAGTGAGTTCCAGGACAGTCAGACTTACAACAGAGAAACCCTGTCTCAAAAACAAATGAACAAATGAACAAAGAAGAAAAGGCTGGGGAAGTCTGAGGGCACTCTTGGGAAAGCCCCAGGGCCTGTCATGTATCAACAATCCCAGCAGGTGGAAGCAGGAGGATCAGAAATTCAAGGTCATCCCTGCAACCTAGTGAGTTTGAGACTAGCCTGGGCTACATTAGACCCTATCCCAAACCAAAACAAAAGTAAACAATTAAGACCCCCAAAATAACGAGCAGAATGTGTTTGGGTGAGAAGGGCCCAAACAGAGACAAGGAGCGGCTTTGTATGAGGTCCTCTCTGGTGACAGGTAGCCCTCTCCTGTGATTAGTGACCTTGGGACCTCCATGGTCCAAAGAACCCTTCTCATTGCAGCTCTAGGGGTTGTTCCTAACATATGGATGTGGGGGTCACATTCTGAGCCTCCCCTGGACCATCCCCAATGGCTCCCAGCCCTTCTCTCCGAATGCACACACTCCAGATCTGAATGTAAGCAGGACTCACTAAGAACCTTGTACAAACCCAGACTCCAACCCTCCCACAACATCCCGAGTTTTCACTCCCACATCCCGGTCTTCTCTCTCCAGAGTCCAAGTACTCCCTCACCAGATCTATAGTCCTCCATTCCCACACTCTCAGTCCTTCCTCCCTAGACCCCCAGTCCTCTCTCCCCACACCCCAGTCCTCCTTTCCCAAACTGAGAGCTTCCCACTCCTAGAACTTGGAGGTCTTAGCCCCTGGGCGGGGGGAACCCTCCCCACTGCATAGACTTTGTCCATAGTGCTAGTGACTCATAGATATTTCTGGAACTCGTCTCTCGATTATTAGCAGGCCACCTTACCCATTCCTCCCTCACCTCACAGCTTCCTGCGTATTCTGTGGATGCCCCAAGTGAGGAGGGTACAGTGCCTGTTTACAGCTTCCTGGATGAGAAAAATGTTCGATGTTTTCTTCTGGAGGTGGAGGGTCTAGACCTCGGAAAGGTCCATGCAGAGGGGTTCAGGGATGCCCTGTAAGGGGAGAACCAGGCTGGAGAGTGCTTTTTGTGTCTTTTAGTGTGGAAGGGTGAGCTGATGACTCAGAGGAGGGGACCCCAGGAGCAGGCTGGGGACAGGTGGGGTGGGAAGATTAGGACAGCTGCTGTGGGGCAGCCTGGGATCTGGGCACAGCTGTTGGTGGCCAGGTGGGGCTGGGGCTTCCTCACAGACCCCTGTAACGTAGCTCTCTGGTCATATTTCCTACCTGGTATGCATTCGTTTAAAAAGACCATGACTGGCCTGACGTGACCCCCTGGAAGTCCCCCATGTCAACGCAGAAGCACTAGCATCTGGCTGTGTGCCACAAACACCTTTTGAATAAACTGACTGAAGACTAGATGGCTCTACCTCAGAAGATCATTCCAGTTTAGCCAGCAGCAGACAGCTCATGGCCTTCTTCACAATCTGGTCCCTTGACATCCTGATCAGCCTTAGCAGGAGGCCATTTTTAGAACAAACATCTACATATTTTATGAACGCCTAAGTAAAATATCCATATGGAGCAGAGGCTGTGAACAATGACCACAATTAACTTAACACCCTGGGGGACAACTGTCCAGCTAGGCATTTCATTTAAGGCAGCTCAGCGACTGTGAAGCTCCCAAAGAGCATAGGGAAAGGAGATCAGGTCTAGAAGCTTCTGGATGGAAAGGTAATGAATGGTCTGAGTCTCTGTCAATCACCAGCCTAAGAAACAGCCCATGTGGGCAGAGTTTGGTTCACAGGTGCCAGAGAGCTGGTTTTAGTCATAACTATGAAAACTCACGGCAGCTGCCCTCTCATGACTGAGGTGGAGTCAGGCATTCCCTGGTCCTTGGTGGTACACACATAGAAGAAAGCAAGCCTGAAGGTGTTGCTATGGGAAGCAGACATGCAGCAGGATGCAGGTGGGAGTCCTAGGTTGCTAACATGTTGCCAGGCGCATTGTTAGGAGAGGGATGTGTGCACAGTCGAAGCCAAATGGAGTCTCAGGTTCCTAAACTATCCCCTGTACTTGCTGGCCTCACTCTCTTCTACAACTTCCCAGGTCGGGGGTGGGGAACAGGGGTTCTGAATGCAGGATGCGTGAAGCTGTCTCCTTCCACTCTTCCTGGACAATCATTAGAACTGTCAAGAAACTTGAGCATTTTCTGGGTGGAGTCTGGGATGCTAAGCTTGTTAAGTGAATGCCTTTCCTCTTGGAAAATGACTCGGCTGCAGCAGAGTACATAATGGGCTGAGCTGGTGTGAGCTTCAGCAGGGACAGTGAACCTGCTCTTCAGACCCGGAAAATGACTATAATGATCCAGGTAGGTGTGTGCACTTCCTGCTTGTCAGAATCTGGGTGATTGAGTACGTGAGGATGCTTTTGATTTTGCTATTGAGATGCTGGGCATTCTGGAACATGGCTGTGTGAGTGCTTCTGACAGCTACAGAAATTGTTCCATCTACTGCAGAAATGGCCCGTCTGAAACTCTGGCGCAGGTGCAACAGGCTCTCACAGATGCCTGTTAAAGACCCACTCAGGGCCTGCAGCGCTCCCAGTGATAAACAAACCCTCTCAGGAAATGTTGAGTAGCTATTTACTTCAGATTGAAGCCTTTTCTCCCAGACAGAGGGAGTGAAGCTCATGATACAATAAATGTTCAAGACTCACACGCCTTGCATGGATGTGAAAAGCAGTAAAAACTGCTGGGGTGAGGGTATTCTTTGGTGGAGCTGCCTGCAATTTGTACAAAGAACTTGAGTCGTCACCCAAGGGTGTGTTTTTCGGGGATGCCTTTGAGTCACCACCCATGATCCCGTAAACTCTCACAAGTGATCCTGTAACTAAGCCCAGTCAACCTGGTAGTTCACCAAACTAGGCATGGGCGAACCCTTTCTTTGGCCTGCCAGGCACCCTCATCTGGGCCAATAGACAGTTGTTCACGTCTCCCCAGGAACAACGACACAATAGTAGTCCTGAGCAGACCTGGGGCCAGGTGGCCAGACGAAGCCAGTGAAAAATGACAGACACCCAGTGCTCTCTAGTACAAGTATGCCCCAATACTTCACAGGACAAACTCAGGCATAAAATAAATAAATCTGTTCCTTACCTGAGAAACCCACATAACTGGTTCTCCTATGCTGTAGCTGGCTGCCCTTCCCATAGAAAAACCCTTTATGTAAAATCTGTTTTTGTTGTTCCTGCCTTAGCTTCAGAGTGCTGGAATTATAGGCCTGTGATACCACCTCTAGTTTTTGCAAAATCTTTTAAAGATTTATTTTTATGTGCTTGTATGTGTGTGAGTGTGTTGCCTGCAGAGGCCAGAAGAGGGAGTTGGAGCCCCTGCGACTGGAGTTACAGGCAGTTGTGAGTTGCTTAACATAGGTGCTGGTAACTGAACGTAGGTCCTCTGCCCAGGACCTTTGCAAGAGCAGCAAGATTTCTTAGCTGTTGAGCTCCCAGTCCCTTCTGCAAAGTCTTAAACAGCAGTGGTGGGTTCTGCTCTCTGAACCCCTCTCCCGTGTGTGTGTGTGTGTGTGTGTGTGTGTGTGTGTGTGTGTGTGTGTGTGTGTGTGTGTGTTTGTGTTAGGAAGCAAAGTCAGGTATTTTTCAGATGCCATCCACCTTGTTTTGAGACTTTCTTTTTGGATGGAGTAGGCTGTTTGCTGACCCTGCCTGTCTCTGCCTCCCTCCCCAGTGCTGGGATCATAGGCTGAAGCCATTGTGATTAGATTTTTTTTCAAAAGATTTATGTATTATATAGTTTTATGAGTGCTCTATCTGCATGTACACCTGCATGCCAGAAGAGGGCATCTTATCCCATTATAGATGGTTGTGAACTACCATGTGGTTGCTGGGAATTGAACTCAGGACCTCTGGAAGAGCAGTCAATGCTCCTAACTGCTGAGCCATCTCTTCAGCCTGTGATTGGATTTTTTTTTTTTTAATGTGGGTTCTTAGAACCAAACTGTGACCCTCATACTTGCATGCAAGTTCTTAACCCATTAGCTCATCTCCCCAGCCACATCTTACCCTCTTGACAGAAGGGAGATTGACGTCAGCAAGTACTTCAACATGCTGCTGTTTCCCAGGGCCTCTTGCTGTTCATCTGTTCCCACAGCACCTCCATAGGTGCCTGCCCTGTGAAGTTCACTCCTCAGTCCTCAGTAGAGGCTAGGAACGACAAGAACCTTTGTCCTGTTCAAAGAAGACTGTGGTAGATGCAGGGCATGACAGGAATGTCTCAGACCATGCAGCTCGTTATCCAGATTTCTTTAGTCTGAATCAAAGGGAAAACCTAGTCCATGTGAGTAAAACATAAATCTGTTAGGTTTTACTACCTAGACACAGCCCTGCATAGTGATGCATGGCTGCAAACCTAGCACTCAGGATGCTGAGGCAGGAGGGTTTCAGAAAGTTCAGGCCAGCTGAGCAACATAGTGTGTTTCAAACCAGCCTAACTATCATGTGGAACTCTTTCTCAATAAAACCTCAAATGTGGCCCCAACCCAAAGGTCCATCCTTCCTTCCCCAAATGCCCCTCTCTGCAAAGTAGAGGTGGGCTGCAGGCCAGCTCCTTCCTCTGCGGAGGACCAGAGCTCAGTGGCAGGGCTCATGGCTAGGTGACGCTGTGGATAGATCGGCTACAGCATAGCAGCATCCAGCATCTATGATGACAAATTCCCAAGTCTGGCATAGGACTGCTCCAGGTAATAGGACTTTTCTCATGTTGGAGTCTGCTGGGACTCTGTGGATTACACAGATAAGCCAGCAGCCATATGTTCCCACCTGCTAGGACTACCCTGCTTCGCAACTGTCACTTGGGTGTAGTTTTTATTTATTTATGTTGTAGTCCTGTGGGGTGGAATCTGGGGCCTCACAATGCTAGACAGAGGGAGCCCCACTCTCAGCTGTAATTACTGACAAGTTTATTCTTGTTCCCAAAACCATGTGAAAAAAAAATGGTCACACTCTGGAGGACATGATGGTGGCCAAACTCAAAGAGATTTTTGTCAGGCGGGGCTATTTCTGCACCGCACACTTGGACAGTGGCCTTGCTCAGAATGTTCTCTCCTGCTTATGTATCCAGTTGCTTCCTTCACAGGAGATGATCTTGAGAACCATCCTAGCCCCAGGCTCCCATGATTCCATCCTCCTACTCGTCTTCTGGAACTCTGCCTAGGTTGGGGAAACTGTTTTCTGCTTTCTGACCAAGTCCACTGGATTACTAGAATGGCCAATCTCATTACTGTCTCAGAGCTGACCTCCTTCGGCTGCCTATGGTAAGGAATAACAATACCAGAGCCCACAGGTTTCTGGAACAGTCATCCAAACTTCAGGCTCTATTGGGATTGCCTTATCGTCCTGGTTAAAATCAGCCTCCCTCCCTGAGGCTTTGGTGGCTGCTTCAAGGATGGTCCAAGGTCGCTTGCTATGCCATTCTTAGCCCAGAGCCCTGGCTCAGTTAGAGCTGTGCCTAGGCCGTGTATGAGAGGCAGGCCTCCAAGCCTGAGGCCTTGCCTCAGAAGGACTTTCAGGATGGTAGCATAGCTTCATACCCAGAGGACAGCTGGGCTGAAGCTAGTTCCCAGCAGAGCATCTGTCCACATCTGTTCAGAATGCAGGCTGGCTATTCTATGTCTGTAGATGGTGGACTTTAGGCTCTGGGCCAGCAGCCACAGCTAAGACTGCTCCCACCCTAGGCTGCACTAACAAGAGCAGGAGGTGAGAGCCCAGCTGGAGTCTGGTCTTAACAACCCCAACTGTTTCCCATAGCACCAGACCCTAGAAGGAAGGCAGGGTCTGAGGAATGGACACAGGGGCTATGTCTAGGAGCAGCCACGGGAGGCCACTTGCCTCAAAGCCTGTGGTTCTGCAATGTTTACCCACAAGAACTGACAGTGTCAAACTCCCTGGGTGAATCTATCTGTACAGTGCTTACTCCAGAGGGATTCCAGAGCCAAATCTGACCATCCCAGCTAGGTGTGTTGACTGTTTGCTCCCTTATAGAGGTGTGGAGAAGGTCATGAGGCCTCTCCTGAATAGCCAGCTGCTCCTACCACCTATTTTATGCAATTCTGCTCAAAATGCCACAGTATATAAGCTGGGGAAGACTAGGGACTAGTGCTCCATCTATGTACCTGTGGGGAAGCCATCATCCCTGCTGGATATATGACACGGAAGTTTATTTTTAGTTGTGTTTAAAATGGTTGTTTAGTGCATTGTTGGGTTGAAGGGATTGAAGGGATGCCTAGGTCTTGGTGTTTTGTATTGTCTGCAGGTATTGGCCTTATATAAAAGATGTTTGATTGCTCATGATCTGCACCTGCTATCAATAGAACACCTGAGAAGGTTAGGTATCAGTAAAAACCCCTGAGATAAAGTGCTATGTGTTCCACTGTCCAGTATGGCACTTGCCATGATAGTGGTTCCCTCTGCTGAGGTCTGGCAGGGTTTGCACCTATGAATATGCCTCCTTGTCTCTCTTGGTGAGCCTATATAGCAGCATAACAACTACAAGTGCTGCCTGCAGCATTGGGTACAACATCACTCCAGTTCATCCAGCATGGAGACAGGGAAGAAAAAAGAAACTCCGGACCTCACAGCCTCACAGAGTCCCTTTTTGCCTTGCCTTGCCTTTCCTTTTCTTTCTCTCTCTCTCTCTTTCTTTCTTTCTTTCTTTCTCTCTTTCCCTTTCTTTCTTTTTCTTTCTTTCTTTCTTTCTTTCTCTCTCTCTCTCTCTTTCTTTCTTTCTCTCTCCTTCTTTCTTCCTTCCTTCCTCCCTCCCTCCCTCCATCCCTCCCTCCCTCCCTCCCTCCCTCCTTTCTTTCTTTCTTTCTTTCTTTCTTTCTTTCTTTCTTTCTTTCTTTCTTTCTTTCTTTCTTTCTTTCTTTCTTTCTTTTCCCCTGCAAACCTATCTACAAGTGGTCCAGATACTGGTGAGGTAGTTTTGATGAGACACATCTGCTGTGGTGATGAGAACTCCACCTCACAAGGGAACCCTTCCTGCAGACAAGGTTACCAGTTTTTTTTTTGTTTGTTTGTTTGTTTTTTTTGTTTTGTTTTGCAAACTGTCTCTATCTTGGAATCTGGGGGTGTTTCCTCTGGGTCAGCACACAGAAACTGTCTTCTAGAACTGGCTAAGGTTGAATCTCATGCTGGCTGCCAAACTTGGTTCTGTAAGAGTCACCCAGGTGGTACTGGTTTTGAAGGCATGAAAGGGTTTTTGGAGAGCATCTGAGGCTTGGCACCATGAAGAGAGGCCAGGAGAGGCTATTAGTAAAAGTGTAGCCTCAGTGGCAGTTGAAGTCCAGATTGAAGGGGTCATGTAAAGAAGTTGAGGCTTGGCACCAAAAAGCCCAAGAGAGGCTATTGGTGAAAGTGCAGCCCAGTTGCACCAAGGGACCTCAGCAGCCTTCTGAAGATGCCAGTACCTTGGGATGACCACCAAGAACAGCAGCAGCAGTGGAGTGAAGCCAGTTGGAGACAGTAGGATAAATTGTGTGTGCTGTAGAGGTCACAGCCCAGGAGGTGATCCAAGCCCTTTGGAAGAGCCCAGGAGATCGTGAATGAATTCCAGGTAATTGGACATTGATAATGTTTTCCTGCTGTCCAAAGACATTGTGAAAAGCTTGATAGACATTGGTTTCATTTGGTTCTAGCTTTGGAATAGTTCTTCTTGTAAATAGTTTTGCTGGTATAGTATTAAATTGTGTTGTAGAGATAAAACAATTTTTTTTTTGATTGGCTTGTACAGAAAAGAGGAAATGTTGCAGAAGCTTATTTTTATTTATGTTTAAAATGGTTGGTTGGAGCATTGTTGGGTGAAGGGAGGCCTAGGTCTTGATGTTTTGTATTATCTGCAGGCTTTGGCTTTATGTAAAAGATGCTTGATTGCTCATGATCTGCACCTGCTATCAACAGAAAACCTGAGGAGCTTAGATATCGGTAAAAACCCCTGAGAGGAGATGCTCAGGGTTCCACTGTCCAGTGTGGCACTGGCCATGATAATGGCTCCCTCTGCTGAGGTCTGGCAGGGTTTGCATCTACGAGAATGCCTCTAGGTCTTCTTAGCTGAGCCACCACAGAAGGTGTACCACTACAGGTAAAGGATTTCCAGGTGAGAGCCTGTTGGTGGGGGAGCACCCACAGCCCTGTAAGTAACCCTTCACTTACGCTCTGTAAGGAAGCCCAATAAACTCATTGGTTCCCCACACTGACCTTTGGCAGAATCGTGCCTCCTCTTGTCATTGGGACCTTAGGAGAAGGGGTGGAGGTGGCTGATTTTTCCCCCTAGGAAGGGATTTTGCAGCAGGAGGTTACAGTGAAGTGGGACAGCCCTGCTGTAGGCCTGGGATGCTACCTGACAGCTCGCTTAGCTGCGGGGCTGGTGGAAGCTAGCGGTTTGCCAAGGAGACAGGTGAAAGGTTTCGCTAATCGCAAGGTTGTTAGGTGGACACGGTGGGCGATGGACGGCTCTCGAAGGGACTGAAAATAGCTCGAGATAATTTGCTCCACAGCATTCTAACATGAGGTTCAGTCATTGGGCCTCGAGAATCTTTAACTCATCAGCGCCTTTTCTTTTTCTTTCTTTCTTTTCTCCTGTAAATTTGATTTATACTGCCATTGGTTGGGCTATCTTGGAAAGGAAGCAGTGGGTCCCTGATGAGGTGGGGGCTGGGAGTGGGGAGGGGCTTGTGCACCCTGCAGGGCCTAGAAGTCACCTTCTGAGAGGCTTCCAGGGACTGCAAAGGGCTCTTGTTCCTGGTGTGGGGGGCAACAGTGTGAGACCTAATGCCTTTTTCTGCAAGTGGAGCTGAGGTGGAGTGGGTCACAGGACCTGGGGGAACCTGGAATGGTCCAGAAGGCTGGCTAATGGGCAGGAGGTGTGGTGAGCTGAAGAGGACCCCTGTGGAGCCTGGATCATTCCTGGGCTCAGCATGTGGCACTATCCCTCTCTGTCCTCTTTGTCTGAATCCATCCTGCTGGGAAGGCTTTCAGCAGACACAGGGGAGGGGCTACTTCACAAACCAGGGTGGAGGGTGGGGGGTGGGGGGTGCACTCCTTCAGGACATAGGGCCCAATCTCAGCTCTGTGTCCAATGCCACCATGTCCCCTTTCCTTTCAGATTCTCATGTCTCCCAGGGTGGCCTCTAACTTTCTATATATCCAAGGATGACCTCGAACTTCCCATCCTCCTGCCTCCACCGCTGTTAGGATTACAGGTGTGCATTACCATACCTGGCTTATGTGGTGGTGGGCATGGAATGCCAGGCTTTGAGCTGGCTTGGCCAGAACTCTGTGAACTGAGCTATACCCTGAGCTCCGCTCTGTGGCCTAAATCTTTTCCACCAGAGATGTCACACTGTACCCTGAGGGTGCCAATGATTCTCAGACAGATTTTACCCCAGATTCCTAGCCACGCCCCCTGAGTTTCTAAGATCAACTTTCTGCTGCCACCCCCACCTCCTAAGTCTGAATCAGGCAGAGATATGGTGACTAAGGTAAACAGCATAACCATGCCAGCCTCCAGGCTCTGCCACCAAGTTCCCAAAGTATTTCTGTCAATAGAGAAGGGACAGAAACACATTTCCACATGATCACCTTCAGCAGCTTGCAGAGTTCCCTGAGCTTTTAAGGACATCAGCTCAGGCCAAAGCAGGACTTGTGGCTTAGACAATGAAAAGAATTCTATGGTTAGTCACTACAAAGCAAAGCTAGTTTTATTGAAGCTATTTTAATATAGGCCTGAGCATGAGGGCTAGGAGAGGGACTGGGGAAGACACAGACAACTGAGGGCATGGGAACAGGCTTCCTCTGAGTCTCGGAGAGTAAGGTTTCCCCAAGTGTTACTTTCCTATTGTTGAGATAAAACACCAGGACCAAAAGCAAATTTAGGCAGAAAAAGTTTATTTTGACTTCTGGTTCTAGACCGGAGGAGCAGGGAGCTGGCAGGTTATATTTCCATCCATATACCAGAAGGAGAGAGGAGGGGGGCTTGGATAAAGCTAGAAGCCCTCGATGCACCCTCCCACAGTAACACACTTCCTCCAGGAAGGCTCCACCTCCCAAAGGGTTCATGAGCTTCCCAAACAGGGCCACCAACTGGGGACCAAGTGGTCAAATACATGAGTCTATGGGGGGATGCTTATTCAAACGCCACACCAAGTGTGAGTCCAGGATCCTCAGGGCGGAGCAGCGGTGAAGTTACATCTCAGAAGGTTGCTAAGCACCTGTCTCTCACCATCTCATTCTCTCTTCTGATAAATGAGATTCTACAGCAGCTCCAGGGATGCCTTGGATGGGTTAAACCTGATAAGGTGAATCTGGGAGCACCTAGGGTTGCGCAGGGACTTAGGACACATCCCTTCCTGTTAGTGGGGTTTCCGGGAGAGCCCTAGAAAATGCAGGTTCACATCTAGTATGGGGAGATCTGGAAATTGTTGATTATGAATTCTTGCTTCACTGGCAAGAGGCTTCAGCCAAACTCTGGGGCAAGGGTTCCTCTCCTTTCTCATGTCCTGTAGTTTCTTTCCATCCTCCCTCATTCCCTTTCAGGAGGTGATGGGTGATGCTCTCAGCTGGCTCTCAGCACAATGCTGCTGCAGAGTGCCAGGTGCTGTATGGCAGAACTGACTGTTCTGAGTTAATGATGCGACCGGTGGTCCTGGTCAGAGCTGCGGCAGCCCGCACATCTCTGCCCACATTCCCCAACACTGAATTATCTCATCTTTCACCTTGCCCTTAAGAAACTAGTCAAATACAGCCTGCCTGCTGGCCTTGAACCAGTGCCTGGCCACCCCACCTTTAACTCCACCCCACTCTTGCATCCTACCTAAGAGACAAAACAGCTGTCCCCTGCCCGCTGTTCCTCCAGGTCCATGTTTGCAAATTCAGACAACCACAGATGAAAAGTAACAGCTCCAACACTGCAGACCCTTCATGTCCATAATCCCAGACTGAACAGCAGCTGTTTACAGAGTGATTTCCACAGGGAAGATTTAAGACACGCAGGAGGATGTGTCTACACTAATATCAGGCCATCTTATTCAGAAGACTCAAGTGCTTCTGGATTCTGATGTCTGCAGGGTATTCTAGGACCTCCTGTTCTAGAACCCAGCTCAGTGGCTTGAGCTCTTTAGGGTTATGAAATCCCAGGGATTCAGACCAAATAAACAGAAATTAATATTAGGATAAACATTAGGTGAGATGTCACTCATGAGCTCCCAGCTGCCTGGATGGACAGTCAGCTCAGGGGAATGAGAGATGATGAACCTCTCAGACAGAATGCCTTCTTCCTGTGGCTCTGCCCCAACTTGGGACAAAGGTGCCGGGGCCAGGAATAAATGGCACTGGGAGGAGAGACCTGCAAATGGAGGCCAAAGAGAAGTTATCAGCCCACCTCACCAGCCAGCAATTCCTCCTGGCACCCAGCAGGAACCAATGCCCTACATAACAGGGAGGCAGGGGCATCTTCCTCACTGGAGGAGGAAGAGTGAATACCCCCTCATGGGAGGAGGAAGAATGGGCACACTGTTCATGGGAGGAGGAAGAGGAGGAGGAGGCACTCCCCTCAGGGGAGGGGGAGGAGTGGACATCTAGGGAAAGTTTCAGGAGCCCTCTCTCCCACTGTGTACTGAGTTCTGAGGGCCTCACTCACCACTTCATCAAAATACCCAGAACTCAAGAGATTTCTGAGAACCATGTTCCTGTACCCTACGTGTTCAGTTTGTAAATGCACTAAGCCTCCATCATAAATGTTTACATGTTGTTTACAGATGCAATGTTCCTTTGGTCATTCATGGCTGCTTGGAAGTTAGATTTCTCACCAGCATTCCTAGAGCTTAAGAACACTTCATTATGAAGTCAAGTGTGTGCGAGTGGGAGGGTTTCAGCTCGTGGCTTTGGGAGCTTCCATGTGGCCTGGAAGGCACCAAGGAGTGGAACTGTCTTCTTTTCACTTCTGTGGCAGTGATAAAATATCCCTACAAAAACAAGAATGGATTTGTTCGGTTCATAATTCCAGGTTAAAGTCAGTCACTGAGGGTAAATTGAGGCAGGAACTTGAAGCAGCTAGTTACATCTATAGTCAAGGGGAGACAGAGAATAAAGGCACACATGCGCAGCTCACTTTCTCATTCATATGGTTTCAGGATCCTCTGCCTAGGGAATAGCGTGGCCCACAACCTTCCCAAACAATGCCACCATCTGAAACCAAGTGTTCAAAGCCATGAGCCCGTGACTATCCCATCTAAACCACAGCAGGTAGACAATGGGCTAGTGGGACAATGTAGGCACATATTTCCTGACTGTATGTGACATTCACCTGGCTGAGATGATGGTGTCTATCTGCAATCAGCAGCTCTCTCCCAACTCAGGAATCAAGTCTCTGTATCCCTGAAGTAGGGCAGGGTCAGAAGCCACGCGGTACCCATGGGAAGATGCTTAGGGGAGGAAAGAAGAGATGGGAGAACATTCACCGTGCTGCTGCAAAGACAGAGGTTGGAGGCTGAGAGATGACTAGGTAGTGGGTGCAGAGTGATTGAATTCTCTATTATGGGCCTTCCAAAGTAAGGAGACACCCCAGTTCTTTCCCACAGCACCTTAAGGTTTCAGCAGGGACCTGGAACAGGCAGGGAGTTAGTGGATGGAACAAGATCTCAGCGGTTACTAAGATCTGCTGTCCCCTATCTCTTTGGGTCTGAGGTTATACTGGATTCTGGGCTATAACTCAGATCTGCTGAACAGATGGAAGTATGGGTCAAAACAAAGAAAAGCAAACAGGATGTGGTGGCTCATACCTGTAATCACAGCACTTGGAAGGCTGGGCCAGGATCGTTGTGAATGTGAGACCAGCCTGAGCTTTGGAGCAAGACTTTGTCACACCCAAAATAAAAACAAGCAAAAACCAACCATCCCAATACAAGTGAGTTCTGCTCTTGAGTCTGTCCAGGGTCTGACAAACTAAGCTACACTCAGAGCAATGACATTCTTTAAAGCACTCAGTAGGATGGTCCAAGTTCACATGTAATTCTTGGAACATGAGGAGGTGTTGTGTGTCTTACTTTGCTTTCTGTTACTGTGATAAACACTGACTAAAAGCAACTTGGGGAGGAAAGGGTTTATTTCAGCTCAAAACTCTCAGGCCACATCCTGTTGCTGAGGGAAGTCAGGGCAGGAACTCTAGGCAGGAACCTGGAGGCAGGAACTGAAGCAGAAGCCATGGAGAAATGCTGTTTCTTGGCTTGCTCCTCATGGCTTGCTTAGCCTGTATATGTAACCCAGAACCACCTGCCTGGGGTGGCACCACCTATCATGGATTAGACTCTCCTCCATCAATTAGCAATCAAGAAAACACCCTACAGATACTATGGTGGCAATTGCTTGGTTAATGTCCCCTCTTCCCAAGTGTCTGTGATTTGTGTCAAGTTGACAAAAATTGGCACAGTGGGTTTGCACCAGGAGGGACTGTACAGGGGAACTGGGGATGGATATCTTCACTCAGGTGAGACTCAGACTTCCAGCCTGGCCTTGGACTATGTGTGTATCAGATGAGGGTGCCAGGGCAGAGAAAGATACACGTGAGCTGCTGGTAGCTGCCTTTTAGTGCTTGGAACTATCCCTTACAGGCCAGTGGAGCTACACACATTGCACAAAAGAGCTAATTAAACTCAAAGGCAAATGCACCATCCAGCATTGATTGCCTAATTGCACAGAAGTCATACACGTCAGATGTATCCAATCTGTGCTGTGCTTGCATGAAAGCCAATTAAAATCCAGTCACCTCCAGGTCCCTGCTTTGCCGCCAGCCCTGTCTCTGTGGTGAGTTTACACATTAGACTTGTTCCTTCCAGAGCTCTGCAGAGAAGAGGGAAACTACCTTCTGGGAGGTACTGGGGCCAAAGACATCCCAGAAATCAGCAATATAAAGAAAAGCAAGATGGCCTAAGTCAGCTCACTAAGACCCCCTGTATAATCTAGTGAGGGCCACTTGGACTTCCTAGTCATGTGGCCTCTTCCACCCAGTGTCAGCTCTGACTCCTGGAAGGCACTGAGCCCCAGGTTTTGGTTCAGAAGAATATCAGGCATGCTACACAGCCCTGCTCACCATGTCCCATCACTAGAGGACAGTGTAATCTCTGCGGGCTGTGTGTGTATGTAGGGAAACTGAGGCAGAGAGGGTAATTGACCTTTTCAGGTCAGGCAGAAAGAGATGGATTCTGACCTCAGGGCCCATGCTCCAGTGGCACCTGCACTTTTGTCTCCTGGGGGGAGGGGACGACAAGATATCCTGCACCTCCCAGTGTGCCTATAACCAGTCCCCCAGAGCTATCACACTGATTGCCTGTATGATCATAGCCAGCCATCCTGTCTGGGTCAATCTTCAAGCAAGAGACTCTGAAGGCTTCCTTCCTCTTGGAAGAGTAAGGAGGCAGGGGGCAGGTATTAACATCTTACACTACAAAGAACAGGACTTCTATGCACGACTTAGTTTTACCTAATAAGTTTTACATGACTCTCTGCACTTAAGTTTATAAAATGTGTATACAAATCAAATTTATAGATGATAAATCTCATAGAAATTTATTTTAAAAATACTTCTTTGGTATCCATACCATTTAGCATTTGTTAAAGCTCAAAGCAAATTTGTATACTAACGAGATAAATAGGCTTGTTTACATTTACATAAAGAGTTAAGTCTTGGTGAAGGTTTGATAATGCTGGACACAGAGTCATTAATATTTTTTAGAGTTGATCCATATTTTGATTTTATACTTGCCAGGCCTGAGAATGCCACTTTCAAATAAATATGCAGAAAAAAAGCGGAAATATTTTCAGAAGTTGTTGGAAATTCTAACCTAATTCTGAGCCAAAATTAATTTAATGATTTTTATGAACTATTTTGGTTAGGGCTTCTAGTGCTGCGATGAAACACCATGAGTGCTGTTAGATTATCAAAGAGGAGGCAGAAAGAGAGGCTTGGTCCAACCTTAGGAACGACCATATTTATTCATGGCAAGGGGTCATCTTTGTCACCCATGTGTGGGGATGGCCAAAACACCTACAGGGGAAGATGGGATGTGGTCCCTTATTAAGCACTGAAAGAACTTCCATAGTCCACAAGGCAAGCCGAGAAGTGTAGTCCTTCAGCAGGAAACTCATTCCTGACTCTGAGAAGGTATAAAAACAATGCTGGGCAGGGCGTTATAGCTGTTTTCTGCTGAAGGGGGGTCTTTGTCGGAGGGGGTAGTTGAAGAGGAGGGGTCTTCTGATCATGTAGTCTTAACTTGATGAGCTGTGACAGATCAGGCGATTGCAACACTGTATTCCTGAAGATACTTGGGAAATAATTATTAGCAGGCTGTGAGCAGATGATTTGGTTACAGAGTAGAACTGAGAGATGTCCCAGGAACACTGAAGGATAGGGAGGAACAGAGGCGAGAGAGACAGAGTGGACTGGTGAGAAGAAGTTTTCGAGCATAGAGTTGATTCAGGACAACAGTGACTGTTCTCTTTGCCAGGACTGTTGTACCAAAGTGAGCTGGCAGAAGTATCAGGGAGGTACAGAGCATCAAAGGAAAGGAACAGGAGAAAATAGAGGACTAATGTAAAGAATTGTATCTGATCTGGGGTGAAAGGGATACAGGTCCTTTTTAACCAGAGTTTCCTACAGCGTCTAAAAGGTCATTTTGCAGATGTATTGGTAACAAATGTAGCTGTTGTAAGGTGGGAACTACTAGGAAAGGTTTCATGAAACATTTTTTGGGGTTAGAGGGTGAAATTCGTAAGTAAAACATTTAAAAGACAGGGTGAAAACATAAGTATGGGGATGATACGGAAGAAAAGATGACCAAGGGGAGGAGCCAGAGTGGGAGAGAACCAGAAGGAATTTTTGTCTGGTCCCTGTGTCTTTAGGGCCCATTTCAAACCAGTTAGGATTTGTTGCCATGGAAGCAGCATCATTTGCAGAGGAGCACTCAGACCCCATCCTTAGCAGCAGTCAGATCTAGTCCCTCTTTAGGTTTGGAGTACTGAAGCCATCAAGGGGTCACGCTGGTCCTGAAGGATGTTAAGCTGTCCTGAGCTGGTGAGACTGAGAGGTTAATTGATGCAAAGAAGGTCCAGCTGTGCAGTTCTGAGTCTTGAAAACAAAATGTCCAGATTGGCAAGAAGAAGGATGCGTTGGATGGTCCATGTCCCATTAGTCCCTTTTCAGAGGTTACCCGAACTGATTTACGGACTTGGGGGTACCAACCTCTCTGTAACTGCTCCAAGCTGACCTATGGTTGATGAGGAGAATGCAGTCAGAGTGCCTCAGAAGAGAGTCTATCCAATGGGCCATGATAAAACTCAACAGCTGGCAAAAATCCAGAACATCAGTCAGGAGGCAATAACTGTACACTTCTGTGGGGAACGTTGAGAAACAAAGTTCATGAGTTAAATTCAATTGCACAACTTGGGCCATGACCAGAGTTCTGCGGCAGGATAAAGTAACTGTCATTAGCTGTTTGTTGCATCAGACTCCTGCATAAGGAACAAGTACCTGGAAGCTTTGTAAAAGAAGTCAGTAAAAGTTAGTATATAAAGAATCAATCTGAACAGAATGAGTCTGTGATATTCCCTGCTTTTACATATGATGAACTTTGTATATTTCTTTCAAATACTAATAACACTATTATCAACAACAGCTATTATTATTAATGAACAAAAACAGTATCTCAAATAAAACAAGATTTCTAGTTAGAAACAATTTGATAAGGTTGAAAATCTAAAAATTGGGATTAATACCTTAATTGGCCAGATCTAGTATTTGGAAACATGACAATACATTATTTCCTTTGTTAGCATCAAACGATTTTACCTATATTCCAAGATTATCCAGTAAATATATTTTATATTGTCAGGTTACATAAAGAGACAATTTAATTCTAAATTGTATTTCCCATAAATAAATTATTTTTAATTTCCAATTTAAAAATACTCCCAGAGACAGTGACTGCTTTGCTTTCTCAACAGGCATGTCTCTAGAGCATTCTAGAACATTCTAAGTTACTACACGAGTGACTGCCATGTCAAGAGTAAATGATCCATCTTATGAAGTTTTCTAAAATTAACCCTATTAACAGAGCCCTTTAAAAATTATCTACAACGTTTTTATTCCATACATTCAACCAACAGATGAAAGCAGTCAGTCGTGTCAAATCTGTAATAACTTACACCTAACATGGACGGAATTGACAGACGGCTGATGCTGACTCTTGAGTCCTTCTGCCGGTAGATAAATCTCTACGTCAGCACATACCTACAGCAGTAAGCATGTTACTTAACATTACTTACCACCATTCTGTTAAAAAATGGATTGGTCATTTAGAGGCATAATTCGTAAAGCAAGATAAAGCCAGTTTCAACAAATATTGGCTTTTGAAATTTTGTAGAAAACATCCACAAGCATCACTGCAGAAGCCTAGGTACTCCTTGTAGGTGACAGTGGGAGCACTGGCCCTGGAGCTCTCTATCTGGGTTGACACTAGACTACAGTCTTGAAGCCACAGGTGAGCCTAGGTTGGAGATAGTCACCTTCCTCTGAGACACTTTCTCCTGAAGAATCTAAAGGCTTGGGATAGCTATCTCTGAACAGAGCCATTTGTTGACTACAGATCTAAAACCAACTGTCAAAGACACTGCTTGGATATTCTGAATAACTTTCCAAAGCTGTGAGTTTGGTGACAGAGTATCTGGCAGCCTCCTTTAATCAGGGAACGTGGGAGGTTATGGTATGGACCCTGGAATTAGCTTTTGCTGAGAGGAAGAACTGAAAACCAGGGCAAAGGGCACGACCAAGTGAACTAGCGTGCAGGTCCCATAACGGTCAGGTGGTAGCTTAGGTACAGGGTTCCCTGTTCACAGCATCTCATATATCAATTTGGGAGACATTAAAGGCAGAGTAATTGCTATTTGCATCCCTGCTGTTCCAGACATTTAGGATGTAGGTGTGGACTCTGAGATTCTGGGCAAGAGAGTCCATTCCCCTGTCATGTGAGACATGAGGAGTAATTCCTCTTTTTTGTAGATAATGAGTTTTTTTTTATTTTTAAATCTGATTTGGCTACATGGCTGGAACTGGTCAGGCCTACACAGCCACAGGCAGATGCAACAGACCGGCCCATTCATCCTTGTTCTGTAATGAGGCTGGCATGCAACTTAGTCTGGTGTGGTGGTGCTCCATCCAAGGGAACTTGTGCTCCATCCAAGGGAACAACTTGAGCCTGGGGGTTTCCTGCCATGCAAGTATATTATAAACTTAACCCATTTTACTCAAGCATTCAATATTTTATAACCAATTTTTAAGATATATCTAATTCTAAATGGACTTTAAGTTTGCTTTGAACTCGTATTATATTACTTGTTTTTGCTTAACTTTGACAGTGTATACAGAAGGCTATGTGATGAGAGATAACAGAAGATTATATGATGGGAGACAAAAATTGGTCTCTCCCTTCAAACTTGTCTCTGTAAATAGAGTACCTTAATACTTTAACTTGTATATCTTAATTATCATTAACGGTCTACAATTAGTAAATAACTCTTTTGTAAGATGAGGATTTTACGATTCTATCCCTGTTAAGTTTGAGCCTTAAAAATCATAATTATTGAATTAAAGTTTCTTTAGTATTAAAAAATAAACTTTAAACCATAAATACTGCCCACAGAGACTGGGAACCTCATTTTCCTGATTCTTTTATAATGTACTTTTACAAAATGCCATTTTTATAAGTATGACTTAATTTTACCAAATAGCTAAAATCTTAACAAAATTAGCAAAGATATAGGTGCTTAGATATGCATCTTTAGGTCAGATTCTATTAGCTTGATAGACCATTGTAAATTTAGGAATTTATAAGCCTTAACCATCATATGTATGTAGGATAGACCTTGCTCACCTCAAGGCAAAAATCATCACAAAAAATTCTATCCCAAACCAAAATATCTTGGAGACATGCTATTGCCTCCTTACTGTAGGGAAAATAAAATAAAGCCAAACACTTTGGAGGCCTGGTGTTACTTCCTGTCTTAGTCAGGGTTTCTATTGCTGCGATGAAACAGCATGACCAAAAGCAAGTTAGGGAGGAACGGGCTTATTTGGTTTACAGTTCTGTATTGTAGTCCATTGTTAAGGAAGGAAGCCAGGACAGGAACTCAAACAGGACAGGAACCTGGAGGCAGGAACTGATGCAGAGGCCATGGAGGGGTGCAGCTTACTGGCTTGCTCAGCCTGCTTTCTTATAGAACCCAGGACCACTAGCCAAGGGATGGCACCACCCACAATGGGCTGGGCCCTCCCGTTGATCACTAGTTAAGAAAATGCCTTATAGTTGGATATTATGGAAGCGTTTTCTCAATTGAGGTTTCCTCCTTTCTGATAACTCTAATTTGTGTGTCAAGTTGATGTAAGACTAGCCGGCAATCTCCTTTTTCTAATAGAAGGGAGATACAATGATAAGCGGAGGACTTGTTTTATGAGGGTTGCCTTAGTTGATTTACACCCCATAGTCACCTTCACCAAGGTGGCGTGGAGTCACATGCCCTTTCTTTAGCCTTAAGAAAGATGGTGGCTAAGTCACACGGCTGCCAAGGTGGTGGCAAGACACATGATACTCCAAGGTGAGCCCATCAGGCACACACCCGTTTCTGAAACAAGAGCTGAATCCACGTTACATACATGGTATGTTACGGCAAATTAAGATTATCTATCCAGCCTTTAAAAATCACACTCAATGACCTTACAAATCCTAAAATACAGAAAGTTAAAGTTTCAACAATAACTTTAAAAATAGTAAACAAGACCAAGGAAAAGAGAGAATTCAGAGAGTTAAATACCTTGACATTTGTCAACTCTATGGGAATTAGTTTACTTCTTAGTTGCTCTCAGGGGCAAGGTGTCTTTCCCTGGGCCTCCTCCCTGCCAGAGTCAGGTGGCCAGCCTGACCCAGGACAGAGACTTTAGAGAAAACTTTTAAACCAGTGTGTAGCGGGACGCTTGGAAGAAGTTTTGTTATTTTGGTTTCTTTAAAAATGCAAAATGACTTTTGGACTGTTTCTGTTCCCATCCCAGGTGTGGAGGATGATTATGCGTTTGATTTGGACCATTCGTTGCCGATGGCTTGGTTATGTGCAGCTGCTTTGCCACTCATAGCTTGTCCTTATGATTGCATGCCTCCTGGATTTCTAGGAACTTTTGCTTAGAGTGTATTAGGGCTGAAACCATGAGAGCTGGGGCTGGTTGGTTTATTCGTCGGTTACTGCTTAGAAGAACATCGGTTGGAGAAAGCGGGTTCATGGATAGTGAGCCGAGACGCTAGCCTGGCTCATTGTCGGCTATGATCTCTAAGCTATGGTAGCCTAAAAGATTTCTTCCTTTTGATCTTTCTCTCTCTATCAAGACCATCTGCAAGAGTGGTGAAGATTTCTTTCTTTCTATCCTTCCTTTCTTTCCTTAAATTAAGGGTAAAATACGGTAGTGAACTGCTACAAGTGGCACCTCATGTTGGGAAATACTTGTAGCCATAAGCTACTGCGTAGCTCACCGAGAAAGACAAGGAGACATTTTCATAGGTTCAAACCCTGCCAGGCCTCAGCAAAGGGAACCACCTGTCATGGCAAGCACCATACTGGACAGTGGAACCCCGATCATCTGATCTCAGGTGTTCCATTGATACAAAAACTCTGCCCCCTCATCCAAAGGCCTATATGCTCAATGAAGGAAACCTGTAACCTAGTCTCATCCCATAGTCCTTTAGCAGCTGAGCTATGTCACCTTTACAGTGAGAGAAATCAAGGCCTAAGGGAAGTGTTCTCTCCTTGTTGCCAGAGACTGTGGGAGAGAGGGCCACAAGAGTTCCTTCATAGCAACTTTGCTCTTCCCCAATGGCTCTGCCAGAGAGCAGTGAGCAGGTGGAGATCATGAGAAAACAACCATCTTAATCACAGATTTATATAAAGCCAACACCAGCAGATAATACAAATTGCCAAAGCTTAGGCAACCCTTCCCCAAAAGAACACACAATTACTATAAACATAATTAGAAATTAACTTCTGTAACACCAATGGCTTTCAATCTTCCTAAATGCTGCAACCCTTGAAAATAGTTCCTCATGCTGTGGTGACCCTCAACCATAAAATCATTTCCATTGCTACTTCATAACTGTGATTTTGCTACTGTTATGAATCATAGTGTAAATATCTGCTATGCAGATGGTCTTAGGTGACCCCTGTGAAAGGGTCACTCATCCCCAAGGGGTTGCAACCCACAGGTTTAGAATTGCTGTTTTAAAGTACATGCTTGGGTCTGGGGCAGATGAGCCAAATTCCAACTCCAGAGCCAGCCTTCTCAGTAGAGTAGACTAGCATAAACATTTTTTTTCAATATTGTCCATGCCCAAAAGACATTTAAATCTCTGTAAGATGGAACCCAGTGATCCACATATCCACAACCAGTTTGTGTGAGTCTGCAGGTGGGAGCAGATCACCTGAGATGCTTTTACCTCTTAGCTGTTAAAGATTCAAGCAGGATTTTCCAGGCTTGGAGAGGAAGAAAAACAAGTAGGCCAAAAGCATAAGGAAAAGAGTTCTGTGCTCGCTCAGCTAGGATAATTGTAATTGTAAAGATGAAAGTTTGGAGACTTGAAAGAAATGTCAGAGCCTTGAGAACGATCTAAGGGAGCTGGGAGTTTTATGGGGGAGGAGGCCTCGGACCACACTGCCATTCTGTCTTGTGGAATTATTTAAGTCAGTTTAGATATTAAAAATGAAAAGCTCTGAATTTGGGCCAGCAGTGGCCATTTCAATTATGGAGCTTCAGTGAACCCCAGATCTAAGATTGCGGGCCAATAAAGGTTCTGAGTTTTTGGCTATGGCCCAACAGAGAATTCCAGGAATTCTCCATCAGTCTTAGTGGAATGCTCTTAGAAGCTTGGACTGAGTGAGTCTCTACAGAACTGGAACAGATGGGGAACAAAAGCAAGTACAGAGGTCAATGTCCAGGTGCTTAGAGTTCTCTAAGTCTCAAATGCCTGGAAGGTGAGGGGACATCACCAACCTATACGATCCCAGGACTAAGAGGACAGGGGCCACTGGAAGGTTGTCAGAGCTCTCAGCAGAACGAGTGGTCTTGCAGCCAGTGGAAAGTCTCCAGGACTTTTGACCAAGTGTGTCTTAGGAGAGCTCTAGTGAGCTAAACACCAGTGAGCCCTGAAACCTAACTAGCCTCTGAGTTTGGTCCATGGCCACCTTGATGCAGTGTTTTGTTGTGTTGCATGTGTGTTCTGGTTGATTGGAGCATGGCCTCCCACCAAAAGCAGACTGTGTCAGGGTACGACAGTAAGGGCAGAGAGAAAGTGTAGACATAGAGTAAAAAGAAAGGCTGCCTGAGAACAAAGGATGGCCCTGCCTTCGGAGGTTTGTCCATGGATGGATAGGCTTGAAGTTGTAGCAGCCTCACATTTCCATCCTGGGTCTTTGGCACCGTATGTTTGATTATCAAAGAGAAGTTGTAGAGAGACAGAAGGTGGAAAGAAAGAAATGCACCGCTATATTATACTCACTGAAGATTCATTGCACCGACTGCCTGAAGCCTGGCAGGATGTGATTTCTATGGCTGAAATGGCCTGTTTTCTCCTGTAAATAAGAGCTACTCCCTCTTAGCTAAATGTAAGTAGAGTTACTGATAAAGAGGTCATTTGGATGCTCCACCAGACTGGAGGTGACATTAGGCATGGCCTGGTTTCCCCTATTGTGCTGTAGCTACCTCACTATAAATCTATAGTTACCACACTATAAAATGTGGACACAGCTCAGATGGGTGGCGCCTGGTCTCTTGTGTTCGTGACACCCCAAAGGTTTCAGAAGTGTAAACCATTGGATTTCTTTGATCATGCAAATAGACTTCTAAGAGAGAACTAAGAGGGGTATTTTAAGAGAGTAAACTGCTTGGATGGAGACGCAGTTGGAGCTGGAAGATGGTGTGTTGTGGTCTCTGCTCAGGTCTGTCAGGTTTTAACCGTGTCTCATGTGTCTCTATTGAGGAATCGCTGGATTTATTAAATAACCATATTATGCCCAGGTCAAACTGTATATTTTGTGTTTCTCCTTGTACCGCTTAGTCTTCTCATTGTAGATACACATAAGAGTAATAACTAATAACCACGTGACACAGGGAATACTAGTTTGTCTTAAAATCTTCTCTGCCAATGTCATTAGTTCAAAAACTCTTCAATTTAGTTTCTGGCAGATTTTTAGGAGAAAGGCAAAAACCAATCATGTTCGTTGCAAAAACATCACAAGAATAGCCCATAGGCCAGTGACTAATATCCCGTCTGAAACTTCTTGAGCTGGGCCCCACAGTCCACATGCCTCCCAGCAGTTTCCCGTGCACCCTCTAGGATAGCCCAGTGAGGCCCACTTCCAGTGTTCCACCGCTTTTCTAGTCCAAAGTCCCAAAGTCATATAGTGGTAAACTGCCATGGCAACTCCCCAAAGATGGCAGGGAGGCATAATCATAGGTGCAGAGGCTTCCATACCTCAGCCGAGGGAGCCACTACCGTGGTGAATGTCATACTGGACAGCGGAACCCTGAGCGTCCCAGCTTGCTGTGTTTATTGATACAAACTCCTCAGGTGTTTTATTGGTTGCACATTAGCAATCAAACATCCCCCACACAAATCCAGCACCTGCAGGCAATACAAGATGCCAAGGCCTAGGTAACCTTTCTCCAAACAGTGCACAAAACAATTATTTTATAATGTTGTGGGGTCATTTGACCCCCAAAATATCCTGAGCCATAGGTTGAGAACTCTTGTTTCAAGTTCTTTGTCACACTCTTTAGTGTGACAAAGTGTGACAACAATCTCTTGTTGCATTATAGATAGGAGTATTCCAGTTTTCCGTGTTTAGCATTTGGAGTGTCCCTAACTCTTCAATCCTTTATTTTTTAAGATCACCATATTAATATAAAATGTTTTATGAACTTAAAGTGTCTTTTAACCTTATAAATTTAAATATCTTAAAAACTGTTCCTTAAAATATTTAGTTTTAAAACTCTATTTTTTTGTAAAACCCTAAAATATTTTTTTAGGCATTGCATGTCTGGCTCGGCTGTTGTGCGCAGACAAAGGCCCAGCCAGAGAGAAGGCCTGAAGGGGAGGGGACTGCATTAGTCATTATGCTTATTATTACAACCTGCTTGTTAATTGAAGTGTGTCTCCTCCTAGTAGGGAGACGCCCTGCCTCAGAGTACTGTGGACTAGATGACCAACTGAGGGGAAGTGGCAGCCCCAGCCTCACAGCCAGAAATACAAACATACATTTATGTTGTATAGGGCAACCACATTTGTAAAGTAAAAAGGCCTGATTTATTAGACTCAAGCACATATAATTGCATATTCCCAGACCTGTTGTAAATCATAAATCTGGTCGAGAATAAGATCACCACAATTGAGCCAAATTCTAAGCAAGCAAGCTTTAATTAGATTAACTAAATACTGGCCAGGAAGATGGACTCTGACCAGGTCCATTCTGATGTACTCATGGAGTGAACCTGCTACCTCCAGAGCTCACACAGAAAGGCCCAGAACCAAGTGGCATGGGTGCTTAAAAAGGAAGAACACACAAGGCTACGTACTTCCCACTAGGTCCAATCAGTGGCAGGCATCTATCCTGTTGTCCTTCCTTTCTGGACAGGATAATCTCCTGCCTATAAGCGACCAAGCACATCTGGTGCAGTAGGGTCAATTTGAGACCTAGCCACTCCCACAATCCAAGAGGTTTTGTCCTTGGGCTAGGAAGACTCAAGACCATCTTACCTGAACAGCCCTACCTAGCATTCTAGAAGGCTATCTGCTTTTTAAGATATCTTAGGCACAGTAGCTAAAATTTAAAACATAACTTTTGCTCTTACACTGTGTATACACAAAGACAGAGGAGACAAACTCAGATCCTACAAACTCAGGCACATAGGCATACATAGGCATTTCCATACATGACAGGCACTTTTTATATATATATATATATATATATATATATATATATATATATATATATATATAAACACTAGTTGATCTTCATTTAGGCAACCATTTAACACACCTCAACAATCTGCCTACAGAGTTGCTCCCACAAGGAGCCACAATCTACAAAAGTTTTATACACGGTTAACCCCGATCTCCTAAAGCTGGGCCAGCCCAGACAGGTGTTTGGTACCTACACATTTGGGGACATTCTGCACCAACATAACACACACACAGTGGCATCCATCCAGCATGCCTCCTCTCTCAGACACCCAAAACCATTTAAAGTCACTACACTCTGGGGACCGTGTTGTACAACTGGGTCCCCAGATTGCCAGGACCTGCTTTCCTAGGGCCTCTGGGTCCATTGTGGCTGTACAGTCTCACCACTGCCCCAGGAGTTTGCAGAGCCGAAAGCATTTTGTTTTTGTTTTATGTTGTTTTTTAATCCCAGAGCTCTCTTAGCCTTGAGCACTCTCTGGCCCTTTCCAATTTCCCTGTGTCCAGCTAATCCTTTTGTTGTTGTTTAACCCTCTACTGCCCAAAGAAGTGGACTTTTTATTTTTAACACCTGCAGCTCCTTCAGCTGTCTTCTGATGCTCTGGTGTGTTCTGTAGACCTCGTAGTATTACACTGACTGTACCAAGTCTGCACCCTTTATCCAGCAGTCCCTGTGGCCCAGACTTTTGGGTTTCTTTTAGAACTCTATATCTGTGGCTCCCTGTAACTTGTTTTGTTTTCTTTGCACTCTTTGGTTTACAGTTTGATAAAGCTTTCAGGGAAACATCTTCCTCTGATTGTATTAGCCTATCCCATCTTCAGAAGCTTTTATTTTTATCCTGTCTTAATGTTGTCTGAATTTACTTATGATCATGTGAAACCTGAGCTTGCACCTGCAGTGGCCTTGGCAGCACAGCATCCCCCACTCCCGCCCCTCCAAACCTGGTCTGCCCAGACGTGGAGCCCTGCTCTCTGGAAACTCACCTCTCCACAGGGGAGGGCCCATTAGGGCCACAGGAGGCCCCAGTCTCAAACCTTCGCAGGGGCCTGGGAGTGATGAGCACTCAGCCTACAGTCCCACTAATGAGCTTCTTCTGCCTCTCTGGGGGCTTCTCTAAACTCTGGGCTTGTCCCCCAGTGATATGGGGTGTCCTTGGAAGGCTGTAAAACAGTCCAGGGGCTAGTTAGATAAAGAAGTTTGGCTCATAGTTTCAAAGATGGTAAAGAGGGGAGGAGAAGTCTGGACACAAAGTGAAAGAACAAAGAGACACTGACACCAATGAACAGTCAGCAACAAGTAAGTCAAGCAGGCAAACAGAGAACTGGCTCATTGTCCCTTCAGAAAGGCAACATGGCCCTAACCAGGTTCACGGGGTATCCCCACGTGGTCTCAGAACTCCAGAGCAACTGCATCCAGCTCCTCCCTGAATTCTCACAGAGGTGCACCAGAATGAATCAAAGATGCACCCCAATAAGCGAAAGTCAACCAGAACCTCCTTACCTCTAAGGAGATTGCGCACTCCAGAGTTCTCTCTCCCTTGGAATACCTGAGCTCCGTGCACTAACCAGAGCCTCCTTGTCCATGAGGCCCCCGAAACCAAACAGAGCTTCTCTGTCCCAGGTTTGCCCTCACAGCCACATACAAAGAAGAAAAAAGAAGGCAAAAAGGAAAAAAAAGAAAACCACGGGTATGCCAGAACTCAGAGAGTTGGGTCTGGGAATTGGATACTAGACGAGCCCCCATATGTAGTGGGGTCCTTTTGATCCAATTATATCAACACCCAACTTGTTGAAAGAAAAGAAAATTTTATTGAGTTCCAACATAAAAAGAAAAAAATAAAGAAAGAATGCTGGATCAGTTACAGATGTAGTCTGAAATGAAAGTTCAGAGCTACAACCCCGACTCAAATTTTTACAAACTATTTAAGCTTGAAAACATATTTATATATGTTGTGCCAACATAAAGAAAAGTTAGTCATAATTTTTAACCAACCAGAAACTCACTAATAATCATGGTCAAAATTAACCAGAAATGATGCATCTTAGCTCCCAAAACAAGTACCTGACACTCATTTGGCTTTGGCTATATTGGTGGGCTCTGGAGGCTCATTTTTTCCTGGGAACCTGAACTTTGTCTCTGTTTTAAACTGGATTTTGAAGTTAAGATGGCATTGGCTCTGCCATTTCATACCATTTCATTCCTTCCTTTTTAGTAGTGCCTACTCGAATCTTCGAGTATTTTTTTTGGGGGGTGAACAAGGGGTTCTAGAGGGTCTGAAGAATCATTAGTTTAACAAAATTTATGTTTTGAACAAAGGAAGCAAAGCATTAATGATGTAAGAGCCAATCAGTAATTAGCAAATACAGAAGGCTCTGTGATGGCTGACATAAAAATTAGAACCATCTTAACTAATGAATCTATCTATTGATAGATCTCGGTCTACTTGGCTTTTTAAACAAGAACCCCATTTGGTGTGTCAATAAGCATTACAGACAGTCATTATATCCCCAATGTCAGGAAGTATTTCTTTTGACTAAATTTCCAGCCTGATGAGGGCATGGGGCTTTATATTCTCTTCCTGGATCTGCTTCCTGCTGAAACTGGGACATTGTTGTCAGGGGCCCCAGGAAGGCTGGAAAGTTAGTCAAAAGCTGGGGGATTTAGGCAATGGGGTATTTATTAGAAGCATCAAGTTTGTTGATCCAGTTGAAGGGGCAGGAGTGATCACATGGACTGGTCTGTATCAGCTCTCAGCAAGTCCAGGGCTCATAGACAGTTGGAGCAACCTGTAGTCTGTAGCTGATTTTTGATGGTGTCTGTCAACCAAGAGGAAATCTGTTGACTAGCACAGTTCTCTATGTTGTATTGACCCCTAATCATGAAAATCATAACTGTTGTTTTTGCCACTGTTATGAATTGAAACATAAACATCTAATATGCAGACAGTTTCAGGCTACTCCTCCTAAAGGATCTTTTAACCAATCAAAAAACCAATAAAAATTGCTTTATCTCTACAGCACAATTTAACATTATACCAGCAAAACTATTTATAAGAGGAACAAACATGAGGGTTGCTAATGCACAGGACCAAATGAAACCAAACACCTATCAAGCTTTTCACAATGTCTTTGGACAGCAGAAAAACACTATCAATGTCCAATTACCTGGAATTCAGTTACAATCTCCTGGGTTTCTCCAAAAAGCATGGATCATTTCTCTGGCTTTGACCTCTGCAGCACACAGTTTATCCCCCAGACTCTGGCTGGCTTCACTCCACTGCTGCTTCTGTCCTTGATGGTCATCCCATGGTATTGGCTTCTTCAGAATGCTGGGTCTCTTGCTGCAACTGGGCTGCACTTTCACCAATAGCTTCTCCTGGGCTCTCTTCATGGTGCCAAGTCTCAACTTCTCTGCTTGACTCCTTCAACCTGGGCCTCCAATTGCTACGGAGGCTGTGCTTTTACCAACAGCCTCTCCTGACTTCTCATAGTGCCAAGCTTCAGTTACCTTTTCATGCCTTCAAAACCAGTATCATCTGGATGATTCTTATAGTACCAAGTTCAACTGCCAGCACGAAATACAACCTCAGCCAGTTCTGGAAGGCAGCTTCTGTGTGCTGACCCTGAGGAAGCACATTCCAGATTTTAAGATAGAGTCTGCTTTGCAGGAAAAACAACTGGTAACCCTGTCTGCAGGAAGGGTTGTCTCATGGATGGAGTTCTCATCACCATAGGAGATGTGTCTTGTCATGACTGCCTCAACTCACCCGTATCTGGACAGTTTTGCAGGACACAAAGCATACCACAACACGACACAACACAACAAAACAAAACAAAACAGACTCTGCGAGGTCTGGAGTTTCTTTTTCTTCTTCCCTAACTCTGTGTTGGATTAGCTGGTGTGACACTGTGCCCCATGTTGTAAGCATCATTTGTAGTAGTACACCTACTGTATCCAGTGTCAGCTATATTCCTTCAAACACCACCTGTCATAGCAATAGCCCAGTCCCTGGTACCAACTGCTGTCCTAGTTACTTGTCTATTGTTGTGAAGAGACACCATGCCAAAGTAGCTTATAAAAGAAAGCATTTAATTGGGGGCTTGCTTATAGTTTCAGAGGGTTAGTACATGATCATCATGGCAGGAAGCACAGTGGCAGGCAGGCAGGCAGGCAGGCATGGCACTGGAGCAGTAGCTGAGAGCTTATAGCTGATCTGTATGATGAAGGCAGGGAGCCCTTTGACTGAGTTATGGTGTTTCAGGAAGAGATGGCTCTGTGTGGCATGGTGCCCAGCTCAGGAACAGGGCATGCACTGTATGTTCAGAACCAAGGCTGCAGGGAAGTCTTAGGACACAACATGGTGATCAGTGACAGAAGCACCTTGGATCTGTCACTCATTTGAGTTTATTTGTGATTGCTGCATGGCTACTGTGCCACACTTTAAGAGGCCATGATGTAGAGGATGAGGAGGCCATTGGCTTGGACTGGGCACTATGGATCTTTAATGACCAGTGTTATCAGTTACACAGATGCTTTAACACACCTGGAGGAATGTTCTGTTAGCAGTGGTATTTATTGGAGGCCAACAGATCGAGGGTTGGGCTGGTTGGTTTCTTTTCCTCAGGGCTGACTCTGTGCTAAAGCATAGGGCCAACAGGAGGAGACCTGACCTCTGTCCATCCGTCCTCTTCTCGTAGGTGTAAGAAATGAATTATTACAGTTCATTTTCAGTATGAGGTGCAGTTGGAGCTCACTAGAGAATCACAGATAAGCAAGAGGCACTGGGCCCCTGAATTCCCCTGCTGACAGCTGACACCTGCTTGTCTGGGTATACAGCAAGCTCTTTACTCACCGGGCCATCTCACTGGCTCCTCCTTTGTTCTGTCCTTCTTTCATATCATATTGAAATTCCACCTAATAAAATAAAACAAGCAAAAATAAAAAAAGAATAAAGAGATCGAAAATTAGAAACAGAAATCAGCGTCTCTTCACAGATGACATAACTGGTAGATGTAAAACACCAAAGAACCTGAAAATAAATAAAAATAAGGATGATTGCTGAACTGGCATGCTACACTTCTGGAGGCTGAGGGGCCGAAAGGCAGCTGACTTGCTGAGGGGCCAAGAGGGAATGGCTGCTGACTTTCTATAAACAAGCAACTCAAAGAGCTTTGAAGTGAAGGACTCCAGCATAGAGCCAACTAAACAAGCTTGGGATCTAAATGCTAGGGAAGTCATCCAAGGGGCCCTGATCCATACAGCAGATCTCGTGTTCCTGGATGGAGACATCATTGATACGGTGCCACTTTATCCCCATTTCTTTATAGATCCAACCCAATGCCAATCAAAATCCTAGTGGATTCCTCACAGATGTCAACAAATTAATTCCCAAGCTCAAGCTGGGTGTGGTGGCCCATGCCCGTAACCCCAGAACTCAGGAGGTCAAGGCAGGAATCTCAGGAGTCCAAGATCAGCTGGGCTATGCAGTGAGTTCCAGGCCAGGCTTGGCAGTTGGGGCAGGGGATGTTTCCCAACGTTATATGGAAAGATAGAAGTCCTAGATCAGACATGGCAACATGAAGAACAGAGCTGCAGGTCCCGTAGCTCTCAATTTTAGACCCAGGGGGTAAAACAAAACCCTACTAGAATCAAGATAGAATGATATTTAAAAAAAAATAAACATTGAGTTCAATAGGATAAAAGGTAGCCATTGTAGCCAGATGGGTGTCAAAACCCTGCTAACTCAGCACTCAGGCAGAGGCAGCAGCATCGGGGCTTCAGGTCACCCTTGGCTACATAGTGAATTTGAGGCTATCCTGGTGTGTGTGTGTGTGTGTGTGTGTGTGTGTGTGTGTGAGAGAGAGAGAGAGAGAGAGAGAGAGAGAGAGAGAGAGAGAGAATATTAAATGGTAGAATCTATGCAAATCCATACAAGAAAAGATCCCATGTCCAAACACAGCCACACCAGCTGGGACACAACACACATGCTTTGAGAGAGCACAAGCATTTGGTCCAGATTAAAGCATATGAGAAGAAGTTTGGTATAATTACTCAGAAGAGAATCACAAACTAAAACAAGAAGACTCCATGCCACACCTGTGAGCACACTGGCAACACCAAAACCACACGGAGGAGACACGGAACACTGAGCACATGTGTGTAGCCCCAGTACTCTGGCTGTAGTATTGAGAATTCAGGGCCAGCCTGTGCTACATAGCAAGATCCTATCTCACAAAAGTAAAATAAAGTGTGTGAAACTGAAAGCTACTGTAACAGATTCCTAACTTGTAACTGAATCCTAACTTGTAACAGATTCCCACTGTGTCTTTTTACCCTCTAAATACAAAAGAGAAAAGAAAGATAGAAAGAAATCTTCACCACTCTTGGCCTTGAAAGAGAGAGAGAAAGGAAGAAATATTCAGTCCTTTTGGGCTGTCCTTAACTGTCTGAGGTTTGAAGATCAGGAGCTGCTAAAAAACAGGACTATCATCTATCAAACCAACCCACCAACTGCCAGCTGCAAACTGCCCCCGCTCTCCTTTATGTTCTAAGCAAAGTTCCCAGAAGTACAAGTGGGGTCCAATCATAAAGAAAGCAGCACAGGGCAAAAATCTTCTTGGCAAAGGGTCCTGCTACAAGTGGGAGATGGTTCGTGTTATCACGCAGCTCTGCCTCCTCTTCAATACAGGACTGAGCAGTCCTACTTCTTGGTCTTTGCCTAAACAAGCAATCAATGCATGTTGTCACAAAGCCCGTGCATGGCTTTTTTGTAGCAGCTTTGTTCCGAGCCACCAGGACCAGAAGCCACCAAGTGCCAGTCTGCGGCTACCCGAAAGAAGAAGCAAGCTGTCTGTGTTGGCACAGTAGGATGATAGCTAGTGACAAAAAAAAAACCAAAAAAACAAAACAAAAAAAAAAAACACATTTCCAAGCCATGCCTCTAAAGCGAGGATCGCTGGATGAAGGACAATAGTCCTGAGAGGCATGAAGGCACAAAAGGCTCCGTGGTTGCCAGGGTGTGGGGAGTGGAGGGCTGAGCAGGCAAAGTCCAGGAGACATTTAATGCAACGAGACTATGCTATGTGCACAGGCCTGGCCTCTGGCACAGGGAGCCCTCCACAGCCAGGCAGAAGCCTGGAGTCTCACCAGAGGGTGACAGTAGGATTGCCTGCACCGATAGCCACAGGCTTCTGACTGTGAGAGTCCTACCTGCTTATCACAAAAAAACAAGTAGCAAGAGAAAAGTCAAAATTTAAGGAAAAAATATCCACCCAGTATCAAGGGATTGAATTTTTCTTTCTTAAGGAAAATTTAAATCTTTGTCTTTTCTTTTTTAATCCAGTGACCAGGGCATGGGGCATAATCCCACATTTCCAAGAATCCACAGTGTGATGTGAATGAGGATATTCAAGACTTATGTGGAGCCAGATGTGATGTCTCATGCTTATAATTCTTAACACCTGAGAATCTGAGGCAGGAGCATTGCTGTAAGTTTGAGAACAACATAGGCTGCATAGTGAGTTCCTGGACATCCTGAGCTATAGTGTGAGACCCTGTCTTTTAAAAAAAACAAAAAATGACTGGTGCTGGAGAGATGGTTCAGTGGCTAAGAGCACTGGCTGCTCTTGCAGGTGACACAGGTTCTGTGTCATCACTCGTATGACACTTAACAACCATTTGTAACTCCGGTTCCAGGGGAGCCAATATACTCTTCTGTCTGCTGAGGGCACTGCACACACACACACACACACACACACACACGCACCTCTCCAAAAATAACATGTATAACTCAAGTCCAATGTGGTTTTGAATGGTTGTTCATGACCCCTTACCTATGTTGAATTCCCAGAGTGGGAAGATGGCTCTGTCCAGCCCAGAATATTCCAGAAGCAGATGTGCAAAATGTATGGTGGAAGTAAGAAGTTAAGGCAGAAACCCAGGCAGCCTGGGGGCTGGGCAGGGTGTATCTGATTCTTTTTAAGGCTCTTTAATAAAGAAAGAAAGATTCAAAGACTGAAGAGCAGTCTGCTCAAGGCTGGTGGGGTGGCTCCAGGGCAGAGGGTCATTTTGGGGGGCACGTTTACCCACCTGTACCCTCTGTGGACCAAGCACTGTGCTAGGCACAGGGCACAAAAATGACACATGCACACCTGACTTCAAAAGATGAAAAGAATGCCTGGGAGGCCGCTGATTGAGTACCTACTTGCTGATGATGGCCGTGGTATACAGCGTGACCCAGTACATCTCTCACGTCTGTACATCCTTATAGATAACTTGTATTTTTTTTTTTTGTTTTTTTAATCTATCTCATTGCAAAATGAGGTTACAAAATACCTGACTAAAGCAACTTAAGGAAGGGAAGGTTTTATTCTGGCTCATGGTTTGCAGGTACAGTCCATCACAGAGGTCAAGGCTATGAGGTCACATCACATCGTCAGTCAGGAAGCGGGGAGAGATGAATGCTGGTGCTCAGCTCACTTTCTCCTTTTATTTGGTCTAGGACCCCAGCCCACAGGATGGTGCCCCCACCCCATTCAGGGTGGGTCTTCTACCTCAGTTAACCTAATCCAGATAATTATTGGCTGAAATACCAAGAGGCTCATTTGCCAGATGATTCTAGATCCTTCGAGTTGACAATTAAATAGAAAACTCAGCCTCAGAAAGTTCTGGAATGCATACTAGGTCTTCATCAGGTCCCTGAAGACTTTGAATGTTGAATTAACCCACAGTTTTCAGCTGGGGTGGTGATGGTGAATCCTACCCCTTCTGGAATATTCAACGGTATGTAGAAACATGCCCTGTTGTCACAATTTGGAGGTGCCACTAATGTCCAGAGCCACAGGCTGGAGATGCTGTTGGGATTTCCATAGTGCACTGGGCATCTACACTCAAGACAGAAGGCTTTTCAGACTTTCAGCACCAGCAATATTGAGCTGAGTAACTTCTTTGAAGCCTGCTTCTGTCTGGTGACTCAGCACTGGAGGACACAGGCCTCGAGGAATGGGAAACAAAGAGAAGGCCTAAGTCTGGACAGTGGTCCTCTGGAGGAGCTGTGCCAGCAGGGTTACCTAGCAACATCCAGTTGAGGGACTCACACAGCTGCTAGACAAGGTCCAGGTCTGTCCTGAACACCCAGTGTACTGGGTGAGAACAGTCATTGAGGATGTGGAGCATCCAGAGGGCTCTGTGAGCACCAATCAGATCCAGTCCCAAGAGATATCCCCATGTCTTCACATCCTGAAACTGTGACAAGGGCAAAGGATTAAATAAATGAATACATTAATCAATTCAAATAAAACGATAAAGTTGAGACATTGACCCAAACACTCTTCCTACCATGGGTCACTGTGAGCCACGGGTGCATCCAGGAATAGTTTTACCCTCTAGCACTCCAGGAAGGAGCCATCCCTTGACTTTGGTCTCCCAGCCCCTATGACCATCAGAAGATAAAATTCTGTTTTTATATCAGATTCAAGTCCCAGAAAACAGCACAATTCTGGGGCCTTATTTCAGGTCTCTCACAGGAAACTGGCCAGGATACCATAAATCTGAAAACTAATGAGAACACTTGCCCACTCTGGGGCCTCGGCCTCATACCACAGTGTTCTCAGGCACCTGGCTGGTGATAGGTGTGCTGGGGCTGGAAGATTCCAGCTGCTCAGAGAGAGTCAATCGATGCTCAGAACCAGCCAGCCAGGGGATTCATAAGAAATCAACCCTTTTTATAGTTGAAAAGAATTGTTCACAGTTTTTAAAAATGTATTATATGTACTTTTTATTTGTGTGTGTGTGTGAATGTCAGGGGACACCTGTGAGAGTCTGTTCTCTTCTTCTACCATGTTGGTCCCAGGGGTTGAATTCAGGACGTCAGGCTTGGCAGCAGCATCTTTATCCACTGAGTCAACTTGCTGCCCAAGAAAGGTTGTTTTCTGGAGCATCTGACCCTGAGAGAATCTGGACAGCAACAACAAGCCAACACGGTGAGGACCTGTCCTTATCTGTATGTAGAGGTGCACAGTGACTCCTGACTTCTTGCTGTGTGTTTTGACGTTTGAGGAAAATATCTGACTGTTAGGTAGGGTGAGCAGAGACCCAACATCCTCACACACATATGAGGAAACTGAGGCCTGGGAACCAGGCCAGTCCTTTGGACTCTTCCTGCTGCCGAACACTTGCTGGTTAGTGTTTTGTCAACTTGACACAAGCTGCAGTCATCTGGGAAGACGAAAACTCAGCTGAGGAAATGCCTCCATCATGGGCATGTCTGTGGGGACATTTTTCACCTTCCTCCCTTCCTTCCTTCCTTCTTCTCTCTCTTCCTCCTTCTTCTCTCTCTTCCTCCTTCCCTTCTTTTCTTCCTTGACATTCTTTCTTTCCATCCTTCCTTCCTTCTTTTTCCTCTCTCTCTCTTTTTCTCTCTCCTTCCTTCTGTTTTTGGATCCAGGGTCTTTCTATATAGTCCTGGCTATCCTAGAGCTCACTATATGGACCAGATTGGTCCTCTGGAAGAGCACACAGTGCTCTTAACTCCTGAACCACCTCTCCAGCCCCACATCTAAAATTCTTTATAATTTATCTCCAAGCTCCTGATTGACAGCTGAAGTTCAAAGGGAGTGGAACTCCACCCAGCAAACCATGACCCTAACAAGCCCTTTCTTCCTGTTTACTTTGTCTTAGTCACTGCCCCTGAATAACAGACCAACGGCTGGATAAGCCTTGGATAATTAAGCACCTGAACAACACTGTTACAGAAATTAGTCAACAATGCTCAGAAATTACTCATTCTCTAGCTAATGGGCCTGCACAGAGTGGGAATGGGGCCCGGCTTCCAGCAAATGGTTCAAGAGCCAGTGGCAGTGGCGGTTGGGGTGGGGGTGGTGGCAGCTCCATCTCTGGCCAGAATTGTGCCCACATGACTGTGCAGAGAGGTGAGAGAAGGTCTGCCTCGAATTTCCCCAGTCCCTTTCCAAGCTGACCCCCTCACTGACAGTAGCCTTCAGCAAGCAGCCCTGGGGTACAAAGCCCTCCTACCTCCCTCTGGGCTTTGTACCCCAGACCCTGCAGGAAGGGCCGGGGACTGACTGCTTCCTAGTCCCAGCACAGAGGCATGTACAGTGCCAGGCAGCTGTTGGCAATGAGGTGGCAGGTGGCTTCCAGGATTTTCTGCAATCAGAACAATGAGCAAGAGCTTGGGCTGTTGAAACAGAATTTTCAGCATGAAGATTTTTCCCTTTGGATCATGAGGCCAGTGTAGGGCTGGAGAAGATCCAAGTACATTGTGTGTGAATACATGTTGGCCCTGAGCAGAGAAAATTGGCTTTGAATCCTAGATCTTCTGCTTGCTAGCTCATCCTGTTCTGTAGAGACACACTGGGGTCAGGAACCATGTGACCCTGTCTATACTCAGGGAGCCCCAGGCTCAGGAACCAGGTCATGTGTTTACAAACAGAGAGATTGAAGCTTTGGGATCAGGTCACATTGTCTGCAGATGAGGAGGCTGAGGCTCAGGGATCAGGCCACCCTGCCTACAGATGGGGAGACTACTGCTTGGGGCCTGGGTGATGGTGACCCTTCCCACAGGCCAGGAGACTTGACTGGGACTTGGAACAGGGTATAGACTGAATATCCTTGGGTGTCTTCACATCTCTCTGGGCTGGGTGTTTCGTCACAGCAATGAGAGGAGTAACACATACACTTTTTAGAGCGCCTGTGGGAATGTCAGGCTGGCAGTGGGCCCTGCAGATGGGACCCTCTTGGCCCCTTCCTGTCATACCTTGCACTCCTTAGGAAAGGTGAGCCAAGGCCTCTGTTGGGCACTGGTCCATGATGTTGCTGGCAAGTTCACGTTATGTAATTAATTGGTGCCTCATTCCTTCTTGCCAAGGAATTGTACTGCGTGGATAGAAGCTATTAATCTGTCTCTTCAGGCTGTGGCTGGGAAGCCAAGGCTGGCTTCCCCTTCTCCCTGGATGGCTTCAGGGGTCTCTCTGTGTACTTGTTCTGTCTTGCATGGGGAGGGGCTGAAGGCACTTCTTCTCCCTCTCCTGCTTGGTTTCACCTTCATTTCCTTCTCTGTTTATTGGCAGAATACACTACTATCAGCCAAGGCCACATGGTTTTGCAAGGCCTCTTCTGTTTTGATTGAACTGTAATGACCCCTACACGTACAAGAATGTGTTTCTCTGGGTTCTTGACTTTTCTGCCCGAGGAATCACAGTGATGGCTGCCACATGAGATGCTTGCCAATCATGCAGTGTTCTTTAACTGACTGCTCACTGGTTACCCCTAACAGTGGCCAACTAAGGGCCCCAAAACCAAAACCAACCAAAAACAAAACAAAAAACCAAAAAAATCAAAATGAAAAAAAAAACCCCTTCAACTCCCCTCCCCACAAACCATAACTACCCAGCCTGAAAGTGGACAGAAAGTTCTATGCTTACAGGAATCTCTCCCACTGCAGCCCCTCCCCCCTTTAAGGCCTGCAATGTCTTAAATTGCTCACTCCCTTCTTCGTCTTTCCTTGTCATTGACTTTTCAACTATGATGACCCCTTTGCTGAGCTGACTTACCTAAAAATCTTTCTTCTCTGAGGAAGAAATCATTTGCACCCTGGTTTGAAGTGTGCCCTCATTTATGACTCCCAAACTGAGGCTCCCTGCCCACTCCCTTAAGGGCCTTGAGTCTCCCCCTAAAGAGCTGGCTCCATTCTGACCTCCCCATACCAGCTGCTCACCTGCGGGATGTGCTTGGATGCAGCAAGCAGCCAGGGCATGTCCTGTCTCCTTCTCTGATGCCTGCCAGAGCTCCCCCTCCGTGGGCTGGTGACACCAGAGTGCGCATCCTTGGGCCATTCTGCCTGCTCTGCTGACCTCTGAGCATGCATCTGAGCTACATGTGGCTATGACAGCAAGTTACCTCAAGTTGTAACCCACTTGGCAGGTGTGCCAATATTCTAAAGAAAGCCACTTCAGATTCCTCTCCTTAGCTATCAGAGTATTGAAACAATGAACCCCAAGAAATTAGGGGGCACCTGTCAAGAAAGAAGAAGACCCTGACCTTGAGGACCTATGGTTGACTGGCTAGGTGACACATACTGGTGTCCACATTGCAGAAGACAAATGTGAGAATGCAGACAAGACAGCAGTCCAGGCTGCACCCACCCACAGCATCGTCTTTCTCCCAAGGAAATGGCAAGCCCCTACCCAGAGCCCGTCTGTGACTCTTCCCCCTAAGATGCCCCAGGTGCAGGACTCCAGGAGAGAAAGGCAGGCACAAGTCCCCAAGGACATTTACAGGCTAATTGTCAGACTCCAGGACTTCAGAGGGCTATGGGATGGTACATCCCCATCATATAGTGGGTACACCTCAGCCGCATGTGCCCCTCCTCTGCACTGCTTCACATCCCCCTTCCTGGCAGTGAAAGACTCCCTTCCCCTCTGGTGGCAGCCCACCAGGAACCAGAGACTTCCTGACTCCATGAAACCTCTCCCTTCCTCTGCCTCGTGGGCCCGATCCCTCACCAGAGCAGCTCTCATCTTGCTGTTCATCTGTGGTACAGGGACCTGAAAGCTCCTCAGAGCCCCCGTCGTGCTGCTGTCTATCTGCCTATGGGGCTAGTAACTCTCATTATTCTATCTGAAAGGACAGTCCACCTCGGGGACTGTCCCTCTTGAACCTCTTGATGTTTGCACAAGATGATCCTGAAGAGGGCACGGCTATGGAGGCCTGAAGAAAACAAGATGGCCACTGGAGCAGAGAAGAGAGCTACTCTCTGCTGGGGTGACCCAGGTGCCCAAGGGGAGACAGAGTTGCAGTTGCATGTTGTTGTTGTTGGAATAAGCTTTCTAGAACCCACAGCTTCTCTGGGAATGCCTCAAGTGAACGGAGAACTGTTGCCCAAAGGAGGGCCAGTGGGGCTCCTGGCCCTGCAGCCTGCCTGGGGCCTAGCTCTCCCCACAGGCCAGGTGCCACAGCTTTTAGTCAGGTTAAGGATGTCCAAACTGGGCAGCACCAGAGGCCTATGACCAGCCCTGCAGGACAGTGGGGACTGGCACATTCCTTGTGTGTGTGTGTGTATGTTTATATGTATCTGTATTTGCTTGCATACGGGCATGTGTGTACATGTATGTGTGTACATGTCTATATGTCTGTATGTGTTTGTATATATCTGCGTATATGTGTGCCTGTACATGCATGTGTGTATGTATGCATGTATATGTGTATGTGTTGAGTGTGTGCATGTATCTGATTATATGTGTCTGTGTTTGTGTGTGTGTGTGTGTGTGTGTGTTGGTTACTCTTCTTTTCCTATTGTAGTAAACAAATACTTGACAAGAAATAACTTAAGGAAGTCTTATTCTGGTCCACACTTTAAGAAGGACACAGTCCAGCATGGGGAGGAAGGCATGGTGGCAGTTTCAGGCAAGGCTAGTGACATTGCATCCACAGTCAGGAAGTGGAGAGCAGACAGGAAGGGCAGGCCTGCTATAAAACCTCGAGTCCAGTCCCTACTCACGCTTCCTCCACCTAGGCTCCAGTTCCTAAAGGTTCCACAAGCTTCCCAAATAGCACCCCCACCTGGGGCCAAGTGTTTGGACACAGAAGCCCATGGGGACATTCTCACCTGAACCACAACAGCAAGCCCTTTCCTATGTGCCCACTCTGGTTTCCTCCATGTCCTGTAGACAAGTGCTTGAGAATACCTGCAGGCGAGTGACTGGATGAGGCTGAGCCCTTCACACCACAGGGAACCCTAAACCTCACCCCTAAACCTCACCCCTAAACAGTGACCTTATGTAGGAGAGAAGACCTCAATGTTGTTTGTTTCCATCTGGGTGGGCATGATCATCACCATTTTGAACCAGAGCACCTGTGGTGACCCAAATGAGACCCTTGAGAGATCAGACCACTAACATTCTGCTCCTCCATCCCCTGTGGAAAGAGAGGGAAGGCACACCAGGCCCTCCCCTCCCCAAGGCCATCTGACTGGTAACAACTGCAGAGCTTCCTGTAAATGATGTATACTCCTGAAAGTCACCCCAATAAACTCACTGAGACAGTCAAGCATGAAATCCCTTTTCGATTTCTGTCCAGGGTGCACAGAACTAGCTTCCTCCGGAAAGCAGGTAGCAGTCATAACTAAAGATCTGTTCACATGCTTGGCTCCTGACTATACCAGGAGCAGGGCATCAAAAGCAGCACATTCTAGGCCCATGGAAGAAGACCTTCATTCCTCTGGGATGCCAGAAGAGGGCATTTCAGAGCACAGAGGGGGTCAGTTCAGTTGGCATCCAACAGGACAGCACAGCACCACCCTCCATATCCTGGTTGTCCTGATAGCTGGGCTCACTGCAGGAACAATGTCCTACCCTTAAGCTTCAGGAGCAAGCAGGGGGGAGGACAGAGGGTGAGTACCTCCTAAGGATGGACACAATGGCTGATCCTTGCAGCTCCTTCCTTGGTCTGAGGAGAAGGCAGGAGAATTGTCCTTGGTATCAAGGAGAGTGGGGACAGCTATAAAGTCATGCTATTGTGGGAATGAAATCCCAACCTATGTGGAAGGCTGGATACAACAGCTGTATGGCCAAGGGACTACAGCCCCTGTGCCCCGTGTATTCTCTTGGCTCTAAAGCTCCCCGACTGCAGAGGGCAGTGCAGTCTTGGGCTGTGTTCTTTGAACAATGCCAGCTGTTCTCTGCAAGGCTGTGCCCACAGGGGCTGCTAGAGAGTGCTACAGGAGGCAGGCATCCAGTCTGCAGTCTGTTCTAATCCTAGAGGCAGAGCTTGGGGAGGCCCTCACAGAGCCAGGGACACTGAGACCATCAGAGACACCAGCACCCTGTTTGGGTGTCTGGACTTGGGTTCTGCAGGTCTTCTCTTCCCAGAGTCCTCATTGTCATCTCCCCACCCGTCTCTTGTTTGGGGCAGCTGTGTTCTGCCCGTGCCTGCTGTCTTCAGGATGCCTTCGAGCCCCCACTGTGCCTCTCGAGGTAGGCATAAAGACAGTGTCCAGACAGCGACTGCGCTCAGGTCATGATCTCTCCTCATTCTTCATTAAAATCTCTCTGCTGAAAGAGCTGCATGGTTCTGAACCCATTATGGTAGGCTCTGGTCCCCTGGCCTCTGGCCCCCACAGGTTTCCCAAACACTGTTCTGTCCCTGTGACATCAGACACACATCCTCCCTGCTCTCCATACCCTCTGCTCTCTTTCTTGTAATTTTAATTTGTTTATATTTATTTATTTTACGTGTATGAGAGTTTTGCCCATATGCATGTTTGTGCACTGTGTGCATGCCTGCTGCCCATGGAAGCCAGAAGAAGGTGTCAGAGCCTCGGGAACTGGAATTGTAGATGGTTGTGAGCCACCATGTGTGTGCTGGAAACTGAACCTGGGTCCTCGGCAAGAGCAGCCAGTGCTCTCTAGCCATCTCTCCAGCTCCCCTCAGTTCTCCTATAAACAGTTGAGCCTGTGTTGTGAGAGAGAGAAAGAAGAGGGGGGAGAGGAAGAGGGAGGAGGACAGGGAGAGGGAGAGGGAGAGGGAGAGGGAAGGAGGGGAAGAGAGAGAGAGGGGGAAAGAGAGAGAGAGAGAGTGAAGATCGAACCCAGGAGGCCTCAGGACCTTCTGGGTACTAGGCAAGCACTCTAGCATTGAACCACAGCTGTGCTCTTAGCAAACACTCTTTATGTTCCTAAGAAAGGGTGCATGGTTTAGCGCATGAAGGTTTATCACCAGCAAAGGCATCCTGAGTATGAAGACCCCTCCAGAATGTTCATTTACTGTACCTGCCAACATCCAGTTCCCACAGTGGGATGCCTCTCATTCTCCAGAGGCTTTAGGAAGAGCCACACTTCAATGAGCTGTCTGACTCCAACCCCTGATCGTTTTAGGTCTTCTGTGAAGAGTTTGGAGGCTGAGGTTCCCTGCAAGGCTGCCCTGGCAAGCCGGAGATGCTGTTTTCTTTCTTCTCGCTGGTCCCTAGAAACCTGAGCTTGTGCAGCCTGTTCCTGTTTGGAAGAAGAAAGAAAGACCCACATCCATCGTCCCGCCTGAGTGGAGAGCCAGCAAGGTTGTATTTTATCTGTGCTGTGAGGCCGTGTCTCCCCTGGGCTATGAAGCTTTTCTGCTGTGATGAACAGCATATATCATGCTTGGTTAGTCTCCTCCCTCCTTCTGCACTCTGTTGTTTTGTTTTTAGAGAGAGAATCTTGCTAACTGGCTAGCTCGGAGCCCACTATGTAGTCCGGCCTGGCATCAGACTTGCCTCTTGCATCAGATCCTCCTGCCTCTGCCTCTCAAGTGTTGATATTATAAGCAAGAGCCACCACACTCAGGCAGAACATCCATGTGGAGGAACCCCTCTGTATGAAGACTTCAGGCTGTGGAAACAAATGACCAAGATTGGGGGGGGGGGTGAAAGTATTTTGAAAGTTCTACCTCTTCCTCCTAAGGTCCCAATCACAAAACAAAGTTTGATTCCATAGAAATGGAATTCATTGGGATCATTTACAGAGCCTGGGTAAGGGTTTGCTGGCAGGTGACCTCAAAGCAGCTACAGTCGGAAGTTTTTATCCAGCAGGGATGATGGCTTCTACATATTTACATAGATGTAGCCCCTTCAGTTCACCACTTAAGCCTATATACCTCTCCCTCCCAAGACCACACATATATACATACATATAGCTCAGTAGCTGGCTCCCTCTGGCTCCCACTGAATGGATGGTGGACCAAACTCAACACATGAGTGAGTGACTGGCTGATGAGTGGCCAGCCTGGGTACCTCAAGGCTAAACCTCTCTCCTCTAGAAACTCTGGCTCTCTTCCCCCAGGTCCCATTACCTCCTCTCCATGCCACAGCACCCTCAGTGCCCTTGGCTGAGCTCTGAGTGCCGACGAGGCTAGAAGCTGTGGTGAGGTGACCAGCTTCTATCCTGTTCATCCTCTCCTCGGGCCCTGTGCACCTGACCATCGCAGCTATCAATATTATCATCCCCGGGGTTCTCTTGAAGTGATTGGTTCCAAAGAGCAAATGTCCAGAATGTGCAATCCCCTTAC
Organism: Cricetomys ansorgei; assembly: GCA_026225945.1. Taxonomy (NCBI): domain Eukaryota; kingdom Metazoa; phylum Chordata; class Mammalia; order Rodentia; family Nesomyidae; genus Cricetomys; species Cricetomys ansorgei. The sequence continues at coordinate 35,464,688 of JAMJFZ010000597.1, forward strand.
ACGAAGCGTGTATTTGCATGTGACCTGTAAGTCTTCTCCTCTTGACGTCTCATATGACAGAAGTGTCTCTCAAACGCTTGCCATTCTGCACTGTGTCTGAAACAGTGACAAAGCTGGGGAGACAGTTCAAGGCATGAGACCTCTTGCATTGTAAGCGTGAGGACATGAGTTTGGACCCCCAGCACTCACATGAAAAGCTAGGTGTGGCTCTGTGTGTCTGCAACCTCAGCTTTGGGGGCATGGAGACAGTGGATTCTGAGGGCTTACTGACCAGTCAGCCTAGACAAATTGGCAAACTTCCAGCTCAGCAAGAGACCCTGTCTCACCACCATGAGGCAGAGAGTGATACAGGTTACCTGGTGTCCTGCTCTGGCCTCTGTACACACATGTGTAGATGTACCCACACACTGTCCTAGTTTTATTTCTGTTGCTGTGATAAAACATCCCGACAGAGAGCAACTCCAAGGAAGAAAAGTTTGTTTGGCTCATAGTTCCTGGTAATGGTTCATTAGTGCAGAGAAGTCAAGGCAGGAACTTAAAGCATCATATTCACAGTCAAAAGCAGAGTGACAATAAACACACGGATCCTTGCTTGCTTCTCTCTGTGAGATTTCTCTTTTCTTATACTGTTCAGGGTCCTCTGCCTAGAGAATGGTGCCACCCATAGTGGGCTGAGTCTTCCTGAAATCTACAATCAACACAATTGCCCATTGACATGCCCACAGGGTAACCCAGTCTAGAGAGTTGCTCAGTTGCAGCTGTCTTCCCATGTGATCCTAGGTATGGAAAGTTGACAATTAAAAACTAACCAGTGAGCATGAGCACATGTGTGAGTGTATACACACACACAGAGAAAGAGAGAGAGAGAGAGAGGGAGAGGGAGAGGGAGAGGGAGAGGGAGAAACTGTTATGAATTGGGGCCACAGTAGACTTAAAAATTTCTTTTGCTCTTGTTTAAATGTAAAGCTACATCAGCCATATCATAATGTTCTAATGACATTTACATGGCAGGATCAAGTCCATGGCTCAAGCCTCTTGTCAGATGAGAACAGAGGGCCAGTGAAACACTGCATCCCAAGCAGGAACTCCACAGAGCCTGACTCCTGGTGCTACCCTCCCCAGACCCTACAAACCACACAGGCAGTGGCTGGATAGACCAAGGACACTGTCTACCTCTCAGGATGTGCTGGAGTTCATAGGGAAAATAAGTATACACGTCTGATCCTGAGACTGTCTTATGCTGAGGTCTGGGCTCTGGTTTTGAGCTTTATAGCAGTGTCCCTTCCATTTGGAAGTAGAAGTAGATGGCCCTGCAGTCAGCTACACCCCTCCTGGCAGAGGGAAGCCATTGGTGTGGCCCCTGTGGTCTCTGGTCTAGCTGGGAGCTACACAATACCCTCATCTCTGCAGCCTCTTGGGGTCTCTTCCTGTTTTTCTCCTAAAAGGAAGATTGCTGATCTGCAAAAACTTATTTTACCTGAAATGCACATTAAGCCAAGATTTTCTCTTTTTTTCCTGAGACAGGGACTTGCTATGTAGCCTATGCTAGCCTTGAACTCATGGCAGTTCTCTTGCCTCAACCTCTTGAATGCCTAGGATTACAGAAAAAATTTACATATGTATGTGTGTGTGTGTGTGTGTGTGTGTGTGTGTATATATATATATTTGTAGCTGGGTTTCATTATGTGGCCCTGGTTGGCCTGGAATGTTCCATGTAGACCAGGCACTTACAACCCACAGCTTTGGGGGCTAATGGTAGGGGAGAATCTGTATCCCCCATTCTCCCCAAATTCCCACTGGAGGCTGGAAACACCCACATGTGCAACAGGCAGCTGTTTGACTGGGATGCTGACCCCATTCTTCTATCCCTAGGAAGAACCTCACTTGGTACCATGCTCCCTGGAGCACCAGACCCCCTCCTCCTGCATGTAGCCTCCCCAGCACCACAAGTGAATGACCTTGGAGTGTTCCAGGGAGCACTCTGTGCTGACACCAAACCAAGTCATGTTCAAGGGCACAAGCAGAGTTCCCTCCAGGATTCTTGTCAAAAGCCCTTGTGAAAGGTTGCACTCTTCCTGCTGGGGCTTGGAGGCCAAGTCCAGAGGCATGTGGTGACCTACGATGACAGGCTGGAGAAAGGCCCCAGCAGACCCTGAAGGAGCTATGTTAGTTACGTTCTTTATTGCTATGAGAAAAACCTGACTTTATCAACTCAAGGGGAAAGGTAGGGTTTGTTTGGGGTTTGTTTTTGGCTCACACTTTTGGAGAATACAGTTCTCCATGATGGGGACAATGCGTCTATGACAGTAGGAGTGTGAGGTTGCTTGTTCACATAGTGGTGGGGCAGGAAGCAGAGATGAGACTGGAAGTGGGCAGGGGCTATAAACCTCAAGGCCCATCTTCCACTGACTCACTTCCTCCAGAGAAGCCCCACCTCCTGAAGGTTCTGTAACCTCCCCAAACAGCAGAACTAGGACTTTCTGGGTACTTAGTGTTTAAACACAGAAGCCTGCCGGGCACATCTTGCATCTGAGCCAATCCAGCTGTTGTGAGGTCCACTCCACTGGGGAGCATGCCCTGCACTGGTCTAGCACCTCCAGCATCAGTGTCACCCAGGAACACCTGCACCAACCATGCAGATCAATGTTTGACTACATTCCAGGTATCCTGGGCCCAGTCCAGGTCACATAAAACTCAGGATCACACACAGTGAGGTCACCAACTGTAGAACTTAGGGAAGAAATACCTCTAAGTGGATCTCAGGGTGAATGTCCTGTGTAGCCCCTCCCTTCTCACCCTGCCCTCAGGCTGTGTTTCCCAGGCTCTGCACATTCCTGGGCAGACCTCTGAGGTCCAGGGGGTCTTTCTCATGGATGCCCTCCATATCTCAGAACAATCCTGCCTCTGTTTTATTGCTTGTTGGATAAACAAGCTGGATCAGGATGGCCAGCCTCCTCCTTCCTTCTTCTTTCTCACAGCCAATCTAACCAGCCTGGCCTGTTCTGAACCCAGGAAGCTGGCTTGTCACTAGACCTCAGGGCCCATCCTCTGCATGTGAGTTTGGGGGCAGGGAAGGCTTCAGGAAGTGTGTGTGTGTGTGTGTGTGTATGTGTGTGTATCGTCCCTGGTAGCCACTCTTCCATGTTGGCCTGCTTTCTGTTTGGAATGGTATGGTGGCTCACACCTGAAATCTTAGCCCTCAGGACGCTGAGGCGAGAGAATTGCCATGAGGTCAAGGTCAGCCTGGGTTACATAGATAGCTTGAGCTACAAAGTGAGACACTGTCTCAAAAAACACAAAACAAACAAAAACATGTAAAGAATGAAAAAAGAAAAAGAAAAAATAGCTATTTCTGTCTGACCTGGAGTCAGTGAGCTTATTCAACACTGCTGAGTCATGCTAGGCACCACATGACCTTGACGCGGCTCCTCTCACACGGGGCGGTGAGAATCCTGCTAGACAGAGACAAACCCAAAGTCAACTCTCAGCTGGAGGGTGGGAGGTGGGTGCATCCCCAGAGCTAAGATGCACTCAGCCTCAGACCATGTAGATGATGATGGTGTGTGTGTGTGTGTGTGTGTGTGTGTGTGTGTGTGTGTGTGTGTGTATGTGTGAATGTGCATGTGTGTATGTGTGTGTGTATGTGTGTGTGTATGTGTGCATGTGTGTATGTGCATGTGTGTGTGTGTGTGTATGTGTGTGTGTGTGTGTGTGTGTGTGTATGTGTGTGTGTGTGTGTGTATGTGTGTGTGTGTGTATGTGTGTATGTGCATGTGTGTATGTGTGTGTGTGTGTGTGTGTGTGTGTATGTGTGTGTGTGTGTGTGTGTATGTGTGTGTGTGTGTATGTGTGTATGTGCATGTGTGTATGTGTGTGTGTGTGTGTGTATGTGTGTATGTGTGTATGTGTATGTGCATGTGTGTGTGTGTGTGTATGTGTGTATGTGCATGTGTGTGTGTGTATGTGTGTGTATGTATGTGTGTGTGTGTCTGTGTATGTGTGTGTCTGTGTGTGTGTGTGTGTAGGAGAGGGGTGTCTCAGACCAACAGAAGTTAGCATGAATGCAGCTCCCCTCCAGCAGGGGCCAGGCCCGGGAAGCCTTTGCATGCTTGAGCTCCACAGGGCCATTTTAAGCCCTTGTTGTTCCCTCTACAGACTGTGATGCACACTCAGCATGTATGGGGTGTGATTGGTCAGAGATGAGACGTCTCTCATTGTCCTGATGCAGCTGAGTAACCTCAGGTTTCTCGAGGACCAGAAGTTCTGTGGAACACACTCCTGTCTCCTCCGGCCTCTCTGGGAGTACCCCCAACTGTTGAATCTGTCACTTAGGGAAATACGATGAGAACCCAGAGCTGCAGGACTTCTGTTCATGGCTCTGCCCTGCTGTCCCCAGAAGAACCTTAGCAAACTCTTAATCCAAGATGGCCTGCAGATGCAGGTGGCTACAGCAGTAGTGCAGGTAGCTAGCCCTCCCTGCCTGGATTCCAGCAAACCCTGGAGCCACGTGTCAGGCAGAGGTGCCCAGTGAGCCCTGGCTGCCAAGACCAAGTTGTCCTTCCCACCTAGCTGTCAAGGGAACAAAGGGCTGATTGAGGCCCTTGATTCCTGCTCCCAGGCCAGCAGCTGCTATTTACCTTCCTCAAGGTGAGATGGACTCGCAGTGGGGGTTCCTAGAGGGGCTAATGCCACAACTGGGTCTTGGCCCAGTTGCAAGAATGTGCCCATTAGTTAGTAATCCCCCAAAGGGTTGTGCCAGGTGCAGTGAATGCACCCAGGGTGCCAAGGAGAGAAGCTGTGTGTGCCTTGTGAGCTTCAAGCTGTCTCCTTTTTTCTTGACTGCTTTCACGGCTGTGGGAAGTGACTTTCACTCCGACCGATGCACACACTTTCCCCACACTCACATCAGAACCAAAAGGTCGGAGGTAGTTTTCACCAAATGCTCTAGTGTCTCTAGGGACTGGGGTCCAGCTGAGACATCCTTCTCTGCATATTGTCAGTGAGTTCCGCCCCTGACACTGAAGCCATGTCCAGTAGACTGAGCTTCAGCTAGTCAGGTGCTCTCCATAAGCAAGCCTGTCAATCAACACCTTCTTTTCATCTCTCTAATGTCTGGCTCACACCTCCTGATCTTGTTCAGAGCTGAAGCATTCTGGAAATGGACTATTTATTACACCCATGTTTTCAAAGCAAAACAGACCCAGAGAGGTCAAGTGAATTACTCCACATTGCATAACCAGCGGTGTGCAGGGCTGGGATTTCATTACTTTTAAACTTTACCGATGTTATATTAACACACATTAAGTGCCTGAGTTTAATATGAACAATTTGATAAGTTTTTATGATATCTGTACAGCAAGGCCTTCTAACCTCAGTGCTGTTGACGTTGGGGCAGGATAACTTTGCCATGGAAGCTGCCTTGCACATGATAGGATGTTTATCAGTTCCTGGCCCCTCCAAGATGTAACCACAATAAATGTCTCCAGACATTTCTGGATGTGGTTTCTGAGGGGCAAAGACACCTCCTGTTGGAAACCAATAGTTGTCTCAGGCCATTCTGTTGCAATAATGAAACACTGTATGCCATGTGGTTTAGAGAGACAGCTCAGCAGTTAAGAGCACTGGTTGCTTTTGCAGAGAATCTGGGTTCGGTTCCCAGCAGCCACATGGCAGCTCATGACCATCCGTAATGAAAGCTTCAGGGGATCTGATGCTCTCTTCTGCCTCCCTGGATATGCCATGAAGATGGTACACACAGACAAAACACTCATGCATGTGAACTAAAAACGTTTTTCTCGACAGAGTTTCTTTTGTAGCCCAGGCTGTCCTGGAACTTGCTATGTAGACCAAGATGGCCTTGAACTAAGAGATCCTCCTGCCTTTTGCTCCTGAGTGCTGGGATTAAAGGCATGTGCCACCATTGCTTGGCTAATTTTTTTTTTAAAGGAAAAGAGGTTTATTTAGTATTTAGCTCATAAGTTTTTTTCTTTTATTTTGTATTCTTTTTGAGACAGGCTCTTAATCTGTAACCCAAGCTGACTTTGTACTCTGAGCAATCTTCCTTCTGTAAGTGCTAGGATTACAGGTTTGAGTGGCTCAGAATTTTAAAGACTTTAGACACAGGACCAGATGTCCCAATTATTTGGCCTCTTATAAGACCCCCTTGGCTGTATCAAATGTAATAGAGAAACAGGTTTAGGGAGGTGATTCAGTCAGCAAAGCAGACATGCTTCATTAATGTGTTCTCCAGCATGTGCATGAAAAGCCAGGCGTGGTGGCATGCATGTGTGGTCCCAGCCATGGGAGGCAGAGTTAGGTGGTCTCCTGGGACTACTGGCCCAGCTGGTGAGCTTCAGGCCGATGGAAACTCTATCTCAGAGGAGATGGACAGCCTTCCTTATGACATTTAAGGCTCTCGTGTGGCATTTACATGAACGTGCAGACATGTGTGCGCACACACATTAAAAATATAACAAAAACAGAAATGGAGCGGGGCAGAGGGGGCAGGTGGGTGTGGAAGTACCTGCTCTTGTGAGAACTGACTCATTCCGCAAAACCACTATTAATCCCTCCTGAGTGAAACCACCCTGACCTTCCATGAGGCCTGCTGAACAGAACTATGCTCAGAGCCAAACTGCCACCATCTTCATCAGATCAGCAGTGCCAGATCACAAAGATCATCACAGCTGGGCTCATTGACCATTGATATTCGTAGGGGTGGGGAGAGGCTCGGACCCTCACCTGAGGATCCAGCCCCTTCCAAACAGTTGTGAAGAAGTCTGCCCTAATTACCCATGGCCTCAGGGAGGGCCTTGAGGACATAGGTGGGGAATATGAGGGAGGGGCCTCCATCTACACAGCCATGGAGGAGCCATCGTCCATCCTGGGTGTAGACCTTCTAGCGTGGCTATTTTAAGGCCACCCATGCTCCTGCTCATAGTCCTTCACCTGTGCATGGGCCATGGGGTGGTAAAGTCATCCACATTGCTGTGTGCCAGTGGTTGTTCTTCACAACTGCTTTGGTGATATGACAAACAGCCTCTGCTTCTGTCTTTAGCTCTGGATGGCCTCCTGTGTTGTTTCTAGTTTGGGACAATAACAAGAGATGCTGGTCTAAGTATTCTTGCCTAAGTCTTTTGGCCCTCTTTTTTCTTTCTTATTTCATTTTTTTGAGACAGGGTTTCTCTGTGTAGCTCTGGCTGTCCTGGATCTATCTCTGTAGACCAGGCTGGTCTCGAACTCAGAGATCTACCTGCCTCTGCCTTCTGAGTGCTGGAATAAAAGTGCGCCACCACAGCCTGTTCTTTTTGTCATCTTGATTGGTTTTAGTGTGGAAGGGCTGCCCTGGGCCATAGGGCTGTGTCTACTTGTTCAAGAGACTGCCATACTTGGAGATAGGCCTGGCGGTGTAGGCTGTCACCCTAGCTATTCTGAAGATTGAGGCAGGAGGATCACAGAAACAAAGCCTGTCTAGACTACAGAGTGAATTCAAGACCAGACTAGGTAACATAGTGAGACTGTCATTTGTTCCCAGAGATTTGTGTGCCACAAGCTCTGTCCCCAGTGTCAGAACTGTGTGTGTGCGTGTGTGTGTACATATATGTGCATGTATGTATGAGTATAGAATGAGATCAACCTCAGATGTCCCTCTTCTGGAGCGGTCTATCTTGTTTTTTTTAGAGACAAGGTTTCTCACTGGCTTAGAGCTCTCTGATTGGCCTATGAGTCACTGACTGGCCAATGAGCCTCAGGATCCTCCTGTCTCTGCCTCTTGGCTTTCTATGGATGCTGAGGACTGAGCTCAGGTTCTCATGCTTGCTCAGCAAACACTTTCCTGACTGAGCCATCTTGATGGTGGCTTTAGTCCAACCCACACCCTGCCCCAACCCATCCACCCATCCACATCACACCACACCACACCACACCATACCATACCACACCCATTTGGGCCCTTAATAGCATTTGGATCCTAGCAAGTGATTCACAGTGAAACCCACCACGACAACTCATGTGTTCTTTGTTCTTGTGGCTTCACACTGCACCTGCCAACTCCACAGCAGTGGAAAACTCCTAATTCGCAGGACGACTCTGTGAGTGCAGGTGGGGTGGGGGTGGGGAGGTAGGCGGGGTCTCTGTAGCATTTATTTTCTTTAAGACCCTTGATAAAGTGATCTCCTTGTTTTTCTACATTCAATATACCCCTTTCCCAAAGATGAATCCAAACCTTTCAAGTAGGTAAACAAATGGGAGGGGCAAAGACTTTTTTTTTTAAATTTCTAGAAATGTAAGGATTAAACTTTAATCTGTCACTTTAATGAGAAACCAGTTGGTTTCAGGTAATGTGGCGGTAATTAATTCCTGTGGGACACTCATTTAAACTCTCAAGAAGGTTGGTTAAACTTTACTTTTTTTGCCCGTTGGTGACTTGGGGTTACTGGAAAATACACTATGGAAAGACTTCCACGGTGACAGCCAAATGTGTGGATTCTGATTGGTCACAAAGGGAGGGAGACACTTTATTGGAGAGCTGTTTTATAAGGTTTGAACCATTTTGTAAAGATTTACTTTTTTAAAATTATTATTTTTAAATAATAATTTTTATAAGTGTTTTGTTTTTTAAAAGCATTTGTTTATAAGTGTGTGTGTATGCATGTCTCTGTGCACACCTGTGTGCAGTGCCTGCAGAGGCCAGAAGAGGGTGCTGGATCCCTGGAACTGGAGTTAACAGACACGGTGAGCTGCTGTATGGGTGCTGGGAACTGACCGTGGCTCTTCTACAAGAGCAGCAAGAGCTCTCCGTGGCTGAGCCATCTGTGTAGCTCCACTGAATAATTTTTTAACTACCCATGTAATAATAATATCTTTCAAAAAGAATGGAAAACACGACTTGTGAAGAATCTGCCCTAATTCTCAACACCAGGGCTGATATTGTTCCTGTTAATATGACTACTCACTCCTGCTTTTCAATACTAAGAGACGATTATTTTTAACCTGTTATGTATTTTCACAGGTGAATTTTTGTGTATTTATAGACCTGCGCACACCTGTAAAACTGTAAATATACATTAGCAAACATGCCTCCCAGCTAGCTGTTCTTCGGTCTACAATGCAGCTGACGTATCTGTGGGCACTGACCACGTGACCCATTTGCTGCTGAGGTGGGATGCAGTCGGCAGAGCATCTGTGACCAGACTCAGTGAAGGCTTTTCTGTAGTCCATGTGTATTTGTCAGCTTTTCCTCATATCAAACACTGCCTCTAATCTTAGCATGCATTTTTTTCCTAAGGACCATAGGCTGGTGTGGGTGTGGTGGCGCCCGTGTTTAGCTTTTCATGGCCAGTCAGGGCCATCCAGGTTTCACGTCCTGAAGTGAGTCCCATGGCCAAGCCAGCACCTCAGTGTGGTGGGGAAGCACAGAGGGCAGTGTGTGATGGATATCTGCTGAACATAATGCAGTCCAGCATATTGTACAAAAGAACATTTAGAGGCAGATGGGATCTGTTGGACAAGTGCTTTAGAAACCCAGTAGTTTTTTTTTTTAAGTTAAAAAATATTTAATTTTTATTTTAAATTATGTGTGTGTTTGCATATATGTATGCCATGTGAATGCAGTGCCCAAAGAGACCAGAAGAGGGTATCTGATCCCCTGGAATCGGCTGGCAAGAGGGCTGTTCGGGTAAAGGTGCTTGCCTCCAAGCCTGACAAAACCCGAGTTTGGTCCCTGGGACCCACATGCTGGAAGAAGTGAGCCAGCTCTGGCTTCCATGTGCTTATGATCCACACACACACCTTCCCCCATACACAATATTATTACACAACACTCCCATGCTCCTGAAGCATCAGCTACAGAATCTACAATGCTGGCACCCCTGGGGCATAATAAACATCCTGCCTTGGTCCTGCCATGACCTACCAGGATGGGGCTTGGAGAAGTAGCTGGATCTTTTAAGCCTCAGGTTCCTCGTTTTCAAATTGAGTCTTTACAAACTCAATTCTTGACTGTCTATTGGAATGTTTGTTAATATATGCCTGGTCTCCATCCTGGTAGCAGACTGCAGGAACTTCAGGAGGGCAGACCTCCTGTCTGGACCATTCATTGGAAAGTGGGGCCAGTATGAAAGTCTGGTTCTCCTGAAAGGACTTTCTGCTCTTCTTAGTGGAACCTGGTCTCACTGTGACAATTCCCGAGACCACTCCATCTATTTCGGATCCTCTCCCCATTCTGAGCACTGAAGGAATTCAACCCTGTTCCCTCCACCTTGAGGTTAGGCATGTCCCATGGCTTTCTCCAGCCAGTGAAGCATGAGTGGGAGTGCAATGTCAGGTCCAGGTAGGGGCTTTGAGAATGGATAACTGAGTGTCATGATGGACAGCTGTCCTGGGCAATCACCCATACGCACATGGTGAGCAACCAATAGAAAATGTGTCAAGTGAACTATTAGAGTCGGGCCATGTTTGTCACTGCAGGATAGCTCAGCCTGGACTAGCTGATACAAGTCTCTACCAACTAGGCTGTGAGACTCTTCCCTCTACATGTAACTCCCCTTGCCCCTCTGGGTAGCCCAGGTGGCCTCCTGCACCAGCTCAGGATCCTATGTCTTAGGAGAAGCACATCAGAACCCCCTAAAGACACTGCTATCTCTAGACTGGGCTAATAGTTCTCGCTGCTGTCTAACCCAGCAAGTCGGTCCTCTGTGCAGGTAACAAGTTCTGCTTGCATTTCTAGCTGAGTGTAGAATGCGTGCAACTGCCTTGCTGTCCAGCCATTGTGGCCTAGCTGGTCCCACAGCTGCTCTGGGAAATGTCACCAGTGACCTTACCACAATGGGCTTGGCTGGAGCTTCTCAGCAAGTGGGCAGTTATTAATCCTGCCCGTGACAGAGATCTGGGGCTTCACAGTGAGCAGGCAGTTATTAATCCCAACTCCAAGAAAGACCACATTAAAAATAAAGCAGTCAAACTGCTGCAATGAACTCTTGTGCAGTTGACACTTGTTTCTCAGTGTGGAAATATTTCAGCCCTCACCAGGGCATGCTCCAGTGCACGTGAAGGAGGAGTCATATTTGTGTTCCTGTGGCTTGGCATGAAGTTTCCAAGCCCAGGAGCTGACTTCACCGGCTGTTTGCAGCCGGTTCTTAACTGATCCTTTGCCTAATTTACTATTTTTGAGAACACATGTGGCAGCTGAAGCACGTGTGCGCACAGCCTCTGAAGCTATCCAAGTGCTCATTACAGAATCAAAAATAAAACAGCACATATCCAGGTAGTCAGATCATCTGTGTAGGTCTAAGTTATTGTCTGCTTGGTCCATGAAAGTTTTCTTTTTAAAGATTTATTTTCTTTTAAATGATGTGTGTGCATGTGATTCTGCATGTGAGTATGTGTGTGGGTTTGTGCATAAGAGTGCAGGTGTCCTTCGAGACCAGAAGAGGACCTCATATCTCCTAGAGCTGGAGTTATGGCGGTTGTGAGCCAGCTGACACGGTTGCCGGGAAGTGAACGCAGAGGTCATCTGTAAGAGCAGCAAGTGCTCTTAACTGCTGAACCACTGCTGTGTCTCCCTTCCCCACCTCCAAAGGTTTTTGCATGTCAACCCCTTTTTTTTCTCCAGTTTCGATTATATTTTCCTCTATGCCTCAATAGCACCAAAATGTATTCATCTTTTGGCTTACTGACAGTCTTGGGATAAAAACTACCCAGCGCTGGCATTAAAGGCACTTAGGACACACACAGAAGAAGCCAAGGGCAGACTCACTAATCAAAGACACCGGCAATAACTCTGGGTAATGTGCTGTCCATAAATGAGGTATTGACAGGACCATTAACCTAGAGCCGTGGGGTCATCGCTGCAAAGACCTGCTTCATAAGTGAGCCTGGCACGGCTAATGAAGGAGGCCACCAGGCCCTGAGATCACCCCAGGCAACGCTGAACTCTATTTGCCGAGTGCTTCAGGCCCCCTGTGTTAGTCACTTGTCTCACTGATGAGAGTTAGTTCAACTGAAGGGAGGAAGGGCTGATTTGGTTTCATGATCCTGAGAAACGTGGTCCATTGTGGCAGGAAAGGCATGGTGGCAGAAGGCTTGGTCTGGTGCTGACCAGGAGGCAGACACAGGACCGCAGTTCACAGCTGGCTTTCCTTATGCAGCCCAGGACTCCAGTCCATGGGATGTGTCACCCACATTCAGGGTCTTCCCTCCTTACTTAACCTCTTGGGAAACACTGTCACAGATGCCCAGAGGAGGCTTCACTGATGCCCTGACTGTTTCTTAATTATTCATTCATTCATTCATTTTTATTTATTTTCTTAAGTTTAAAAAGTTTTATTACATTTAGTGTGTGTGTGTGTGTGTGTGTGTGTGTGTGTGTGTGTGTGTGTGTTTAGGAGCACATTACCCTGTGTTCATGTGGATATCAGGGAACAATGGAGAGGGTAAAGTTCTCTCTCATTCTCCTGTCTCTGCTTGCTGGGTGCTGTGATTGCAGTCACTGTACCACATGCATGCCTGGTGCCCACAGAGGCCAGAAGAGGGAATTCAATCCCTTGGAACTGGAGTTACAGATGATTGTGGGCTACCATTGTGGTACTGGGATTCGAACCCAGGTCCTCTGCAAAGGCAGCCAGTGAGTGTTCTTAACCCCTGAGTCATCTCTGGACCCACTAGATGTTTTCTTAATGCAATCAACTTGACAATGGACATTTACCATGATAGTCCCCAAGGGGTGACCCCCCAGGTGCCCATGGGACAGGCTGATACCTCCACAGGGGCAGCCCTCCCCACTTTCTGTCTTTGTCTAGCAAATTGTCGAAGCACGTTTGCTGCAGGCGATCACCAGTGCTGTCTTCAGGAAGAGTGGGGGCTGGAAGGAGTTGGTATGTGAGGAGTGGTCAGAGCCAGCTGTTGGTAACAGTGACATGCACAGTGGATTGGTCCCCAATCTCTGAGAAAGACCCTCGTCTCCAGAGTGCAAAGACTCGGTTTCCTGGGGTCTCAGCTGTGGGATGAGAGTAGGTACCTGCATTATTCATGGGGACTTCAGTGCCCAGCTGGGGCGTTGTCACTGGTTCCTGAGGTCTGGAAACTTCCTTTATAATCAGTTTAGTGTGTTTTCACCTGTATAAGGCACCAGGAGGAACTCCTGGGTTTCAGAAGTGTGCCTGATCCATGTAGCTGCCGGGCATCATGGCCACAGAAGTTTCTTCTTTGACCTGTCATTCACTTAGGTCTACCCTTTGTTAATAGATGCAGGCTAGGACTGTTACAGTGTCACTGTTCTGGGGGCTACAGATGTTTTTTGAGGCAGGATCTTATTCTGTCTCAAGCTCACAAAATTCCAAAATTCTCCTGTCTCTTAATCACTAGGATTACAGGTACCAGCACTCTACCTGGTTTCTGGATCTTCTGTGGGGTTTCTTCTCTTGGCTTGGTTTGTGGCACATACAAGGAGAACCCCAGGCCATGTTCCCTTTGGTGGTAGGTGGAAGGGGGCAGGAGGGAGAGAGGGAGAGAGGGTGAAAGAGAGAAATATTAAGGTTCCAAAAGTTACAGGGGGCACAATTAGGCAATCTTATATATAACGCAAATCAGAGAAATCTAGGGTCAAAGCAAGAGTCCTCCCCGACCTCCTTCACCCTCCTTCTCCTGGTCCTAGGCCTGAACTCTCAGCAGTCAGAGCTGGGTCCAGAACAGAACCTGAGTGACCTGTCACACAGAGGTGTCTCTGCCCACAGGGCAACACCAACATTTTGCCTTAAAAAGCTGTTGTGGGCTGGCAAGCAGGCCTATCCTTGCTGCTAAGCTTGACAACCTGAGTTCAACACTCATTATTCACATGGAGGGAGGAGAGAACTGACTCCTGCAAGTTGTCATCTGATCTCTCATGTATGCTATGGCACATATGCCTGTACATACACACACACACACACACACACACACACACACACACACACACACACACACTCTGAGTGGTTGGGGAGATGGCCCAGCAGTTAAAAGCACACACTGCTCTTGCAAAGGACTGGTTCAGTTCCCTGGACCCATGTCCAGTGGCTCACAACCACCTGTAAATCCAGATCCAGGGCATCTGACACCACTGGCTTCTGTGAGCTCTCACGCACATGTGGCATACACACATATACATAATTAAAATTTAAAAATAAATCTTTACAAAATAAATGAGGAAATATTTTAAATCTTTCTTATATAAAAAGAAAAAGAAAAAAACGTGATCATAAGAGCAATGGCCGGAGAGTTGAAATGGAATGCAGGCTGCTAAGAAGCCCTGCAATATTTCTGTAGGTTACACATCCTCCCAGGACATTTGGCTGGTGTTGGAAAATGAAGCAGGTTACGAAGAGACACCTGGTGATGAGGAGACCCTCTCACACACCTGATCTCCCAGCATCTGCTGCCATGGAAACAGCCAACAGCCCAGTTCATCTCGGCTTGTTTCAGGAACATGGCAGATGAAACACAGGGGCCTCAGAGAGGTGCAGAGAGTGGCAGCATGAGGTACATGAGCAGATTATGATATGGAACAGGCAATTGGGAAGATGTGGGGAAACCGAGGAAAACTGCAGCTGGGTCTTGGTGGCTGTGTCTCCTGACAGTCAGAAGGCCCTTTTGCGGTTGAAGCTGCACATAGGGTGTTCCCAGTAGATCAGAAACACAGGCGTCAAGTCACATTCTGTGTTGCCACTCATTCACATTTATGGCAGGTCTGCACTTTTGAAAGTCTTCATTGTATTATCATTTGAATTTGTGACTTGGACAACTTGACACCCCTACACACTGTGGGCTTTTCTAGAGGACCATTGGGAGAAATACCTTAAAAGATGCAGTCCATCATGAGTTAGGAAGAATAAAAGGCCACCCACTCTATGAATAAGTATATAAAAATATAAATATTCATAAAGCCTTCTTTAAAAATCTACAGTGCAGAATCCACTAAGAGTCTCCCCACCGTGGGGCAGCCTATTCTCGTCTCTTTGGAGTGCTTTGTTTATATTTGATAAATAAACTTCTGCTCAACTGTGTCTTTCCCTACTGAACTCTTTCCTCCAAGCAGAGAAGAATGGAGAGGCGCTATAACCATCCCAGGGGAGCCCACGCCACCTAGCTCATGATGAAGCAGTTGACAGTAGATGGCAGAAGGGGCAAATAGGGAAGGGACGTGTACACAGCAGTCTGTCAAGTGACTCAAGCTGGGAGAACACTGTGTAGTCAGTGATGCCCAATGTGATCTCTCTTTGTCCATGACACCCTCAGTCTTGTGCCTCAACTGGCCCTGCTTTATCACTAGAGCAGCTGCAAAGGCTGGAGACAAAACCTGGGGACAGAGGCTCAGCAGGAGCTAGCCTAGACGAGAACACACTGAGCCAAGCATAACATCGTATGCCTGGCATCCTAGTCACTATGAGGTAAAGGCAGGAAGATCAGGCATTCTGTGTCATCCTTGGCTACATCATGAGTTCAAGGTTACCCTAGTCTACATGAGACACGGTATCAAAAACAGAGCAACAGAAAGGGAGAAAGGAAGTAATCTGCTGAAGGAGGGAGGCAGAGGTAGGTCCCTGGACTTCTGAAATTCTACTCACTAAGGGAATGGAAGCTAAGTGTCTTTTAACAGGATCATCTCATTATTTGGCTGTGCTCTGGGCTATAAAGTCTTCCCAGAGATGAATGACCAGCACACTGCGGGGATATTCCACCCGCGCCCAGGCTGTTCTTGGTGGCCTTCTACCCTGTTCAAAAGCTGAACCATTTCCCTTTGACTTTTACA
Source organism: Cricetomys ansorgei (assembly GCA_026225945.1). Lineage (NCBI taxonomy): Eukaryota > Metazoa > Chordata > Mammalia > Rodentia > Nesomyidae > Cricetomys > Cricetomys ansorgei. Next base: position 35,480,469 of record JAMJFZ010000597.1, read on the forward strand.
GCACCTGCTCCACCTAGAATGGATTTCCTTAGCTCTGATCCAGCCAAGGACAAAGGAAGCAGGCGTTTGCAGAAACGGGCAACCTGCCAACTCCTCCATCTCCTGCCCGGACAGACCCCATTCACGACTTTATCAATCGATACATTAAAAGCCCCACATCGCCTTCAGAGAAGTAAATCCATAGAAAATGCCACTTCTAATGAAACCCCACACACAGTACAGCGTGACCAGGTATCAAGGAGAGCCTGGTCTCAGGCAGCCCAACTTTGTGTGATCCCATGTAAATGTACAGGGAATGGTGATGGTAGGAACACCAGACACCTTAGTGCAAGGTGTTTGCATAAATACTCCCCAGAAGGCTTCAAAAACTCAGTCCAACTAATCGTGCAAAGAGCTGTTGTAGCACCTTGTTTAGGAACAGTGACAAGTCAAAAGTTAGTGCACAAAGGTCTAGCAAATGGGCATTTCCCCAAAATATTTTTTAATATTAATTAAAAAATTATTTCTATTTTATGTGTTTGAGTGTTTTGCCCATATATATATATATGGCCTGCATGTAGTGCCTGCAGAGGGTGGAAGAGGGCATCATATCTCCTGGAACTGAAGTTCTAGACAGATATGAATAACCACATGGGTATGGAGGATTGAACCCCAGGTCCTCTAGCAGAACAGCCAGTGCTTTAAGCACTGAGCCATCTCTCCAGCCCCCAAGGTGGTTCTGCTGTTGTTGATGATATCTGTTTCATAATCAATCAATCAATAAATAAGTTCTAAGTTAACCCAGCTCCTCAGGTTTGCAAGTTAAGCACTTGCAACTAAGCAACCTCCCCAGGCCTTTTCCTAGAATACTTTGATCTGCAATGCTGTAGTATTGAGTGTTGTATTCTTTGTTAGGAGATGTACTACCTGCATCTCTGCTCTGAGTCTGACCCTGCACTCAGTGTGGCTTGTCCTATATCCTTTCTGTGCCTCTGCTGAGGTCCTCAGCTGTGGCTCACAAGTTTCTTGAGTTATATTCACTTGGAAACCTGGACCCACCATGTTCTGATATTTATCCACTCTGTTCTACAAACACGAAGGGCACTGGGCACAGGGAGAAGATCACCAAGTCAGAGGATGGGAGGGCCTTACAGCCCAGGGGGGACCAAGCTGTCTGCTTGTTCTACTTGGTGGGGAGGGGCAGCCAGGAGCAGAGCTAGAGGACACCTGCTGGGGGCAGAGAGCAGAGAGCAGGAGGCAGGGACCTTCTGGGTTCAGTTTGCTCGGAGGAGGAGTTTGGATCTGATAATAAGGAGAAGGAACTCCAGCTAGGAGTTCCATCAGAGGAGGAGGGTGAGCCAGGTCAGATCAAGCCGTCTGGGAATGAGGTAGGGACAGAGCATAGCTGAGGAGACACAGCAGCAGCAGCAGCAGCATCTGGAGGAGAAGAAGGAGGAAGAGAAAGAGGAGGAAGAGGAGGAGCAGGGGGAGCAGGGAGAGCAGGGGGAGCAGAGGAGCAGGGAGGTGGGTGGGGATTCCAAGCTGGAAGCTGAGAGAGGAATGAATGCACTTCCAAACATGTGACTCCAGGGAACAAGAAGGAAGTGGAACTTTATCTCCAGTGAAACCAAGTTTAAAACATTACAGAAGCACAAGAGGTGTGGCAGGGACCAGGAGGGGCAGATGTGCTGTCTGTCCTCAGCAGCTGCTTTTTCCAGGACGTGCCTGCCTTCAGTTCTGAATACCACCTGCCTTGCCTGTGCTCACCTGTGCATCCCTCCCACCCCCAGCCCTCATCAGTTTCCCTTGCTAGCCAAAGGACTGGGTCAGGTCATTCTCCCTCAGGCAGGCTGGAAACATTCTGCCCCCACAGCCTGAACCCCTAGCCTAGGGCTTCTCCAGGAGCTGCTGAGTGCAGTGTGCTCATGGATGGATGCCTGGTCCAGGATTTGCAAAAACAAACAAACAAGCAAACAAAAAACCGCTATTGGATGGGAGGCAAGGTCTCTTTCTGCAAGGTCCGCCAACCTTTCCTTCTGTGTCATCTTATGCGCAGCCAGCAGGCAGAACCCAAACTAGGGGTGCAGAAACTCAGGAGCACAGGGGTGATACCCCTTTTTCTATACTGAAGGGTAAAAAAAAAAAAAAAAGCAAGGCTTTGGGTGATATGCATAGTTGCAGACCCACCAGAAATAAGAACACCCAAAGAGGCCCTGACTCAGATGAGTGGCAGTTTAGGGACCTTTGAAAGCTTACAGTGGGCTTGAGACAGGCAGAGTGTGTGTGGGTATGTTCAAGATGCCACCTCAGGCTCTCGCTGGTGTTTCCCTATCTTAGACCTCCCTGTGTGAGGATTTAGACTCAAGGATGTGGCTTGAGCTGAGGACAAGGCTGCACTGGATACAGGGACACAAAGAAACTGGGGCACAGGCAGGATCCTGTCCTTAAAATGTCAGACCGAAGGCTCCAAGCAGCAAGCAGAGCAAGGAATGTATGTGGGGTAGGCAGTGGGGTGGGAGGATGGGTGAGTCAGGGCACACACTGGGGGGGATGGACTGGTGGATGCTATGGTCCCCAGGGAAACCTTTCTTGAACATTACGATGGTGTTGGCACTTAAGCCTTCCATGGGGACAGCAGCAAGTGTTCGAGGCTGTCTCCTGCCCCACTGCTTCTCTTATGGTCTGCAGCACAGCCTGCAGGAGTGAATCTTAGGGACAGGCGGGCACTTGGCGGTTGGGGTCTGGCAGGAGCAGGGTGTCCTGGCACGCATCTTCCAGCTGGGTTCCTGGGGCCAAACAGTCCATTTTCATTTGAGACATGTGCTCTCTGAGTTCAGGACTGATAGGATTAGGGGGATGGTGGAACCAGGGTCATTGCTTACAGGGAACCCAAAGACTATCAGAGTATTCCAAGGATCCCTCCCAGGAACTCAGCCTGTGGTATTCGGCAAGGGCTTTCTTTTCTGTCTGGAGGATTACTAGTGGATGCCTGCTTTCTTCATTCAACAAATATGTTCTCAGCTCTTATGTCTAAGGAAGCAGAGGAAAGGCCAGAGTTTGCAGATGGCGGCTCTTTGCAAGAGGTACAGCATTACTCCATGTGGGCCCTGAAATAGATAGGCCCCAATATAATCAATCAATCTTTCTTTCTTTCTTTCTTTCTTTTCTTTCTTTCTTTCTTTCTTTCTTTCTTTCTTTCTTTCTTTCTTTCTTTCTTTCTTTCTTTCTTTCTTTCTTTCTTTTTCTTTCTCTCTCTTTCTTTCCTTCCTTCCTTCTTTCCTTCCTTCCTTCCTTCCTTCCTTCCTTCCTTTCTTTCTTTCTTTCTTTCTTTCTTTCTTTCTTTCTTTCTTTCTTTCTTTCTTTCTTTCTTTCTTTCTTTCTTTCTTTCTTTCTCAGACTCAAGTGCTTACAGACTCTTTTGAAATGTAGGCCAATTTATTCAAGGAGAGAGAAAAAAAAAAGAAAAGGTATCCAGATCAAATATTTAACTTTGCTTTTGGTATGTTGAATTTACCTGTCCAGGGGAATCTCTCAGGCATATCCTACAAGGTTGAATTCATTTGTGTCCCCATTCCTCCTACAGAGGGGGCAGATTGGGACCTGCCTAATGTCATGGTTCTGAATCACAGCCTGGACCCGCAGACTGGAGCCGTGTCCTCACCCCCAGTCCCTTTGGACTGTAGATTTCAGGAACAGTAAACTTCTTTTTCAAAATATTGAAAAACACAGACCAGACCCCCCCTTCCCCCCCAGTAGCTTGCCTAGAGATACACAGTTTGTGCAGGGTGGAGCTATTGGTAAATTATTAAGGTCTTTGGAGATTATTAGCCATGGTCTCTCCAGCAGATTGGGCATGATGCCGTGGTGCGGAGCTAGGGGTAGGGGTGGGGGCTGGGGCTCCCTCTGGGCGGAAGCAAAACCTGCCATTACAGATTATAAAATTCCCCGATGTCTCCAGAGAGCGGTCACCTGTAGGATTCTGGCAGTTGGCTCTTCTTCCCTACCAGTCCCGCTCGGTTTCCTCCCCAGGCGGAAGGTGCTCCAGCCCCGGCGGCCTGGAAGGCAGACGCAGGCGTGTTAGCCAGGTACAAAGTTTTCAAGCGCACTGCTAACATTCTCGGAGCCGTGGGCCTCGGTTTCCCAATCCTATTAACTACCTCCGAGTGGAGCGGGTTTTGTGGTCAGGATAATCTTGCGGAAAGGGGCCGGGCTCTACCAGCCGGAGAGACTTTCTGGTCTGGGAGGGGGTGGCGCGCGAGCCACGCAGCCCGGGGCGGGGCGCCCGGCGTCTCCCTGGGTTGCTACAACAGACCCCACACTCCGCGCCACGGTGGCCACCGCGAGAAACCCGGACAGGTGCGGCAGGGGCGGGTCTCCCGCGAGAGGACCGCTCCCCTACACCGCTAGAGCCCGCGGTAGCATTGTGCCCGGGAGCCCCCAGGTCGCTCGCGGCGCAGGGCGGGGCGGGGCTGCGTTCTGCACCCCGAAACCTCCCGCCCAGCTGGGCGCGACGCCGCTCGGTCCTGCGGGCCGGGGCAGGTTTGCGGCTGCAGGTTCTCCCCCGGGCTTGGGCCCGCCCCCCGGCGCGGGAGCCAGGTGAGACGCACAGGCGGGTAAGGGTAGTGGGTGGCCCTCTCCTTCTTGAGGCATGTGTGTGCCTCTGGATTCCAGGAGCAAAGGCTACCGGGTCAGCGCGGCCCGGTACCCGTTAGAGGCTGAGGATAAGGGCCGTCGAAGAGGGATGAGCTCATGCAGGTGGGCCTCGCGTCTCTTAGGGGGTACCCTTCCCCCACGACCCTTCCCCTGGCAGGGAGCAATTACGAGAGCCATCGGAACGACCTGGGTGCAGAGCTTAGTAGTTCTCTTTGTCCTCTGAGCCTGTGGAACGCTGCTTCCTCCAGCGCTTCTGACTCCTTTCCTGGGTCAGCGCAGGTGGATCAGTCTGCTCCATGCCCGGGATCTCCTGTCCTGTAAGGTAGCCTGTTTCCTAGATATCTGGGCCAGCAAAGCCTGGTAAAGGAGCCGCCGCAGGGCCGCCAGGGGGCGCGCTGGGCAGGGACCCGAGTCCTGATCTCGCTGTCCCTTGAGACCCGCTACGCGCGCTCTCTCTCGGACTCACTTCCCAGTCGCTGGCTTTGCCGATCGCCGAGGCAGCAGCTGGCTCTGGGAGGCCGGGGTCGCACGGAGCATCCGCCGGGTGCCCAACCCCTGCCCGCCACGCTCCCTAGTAGGGGTGTGGGGACCCGGCGGGCGCAGGGGAGCGGCCCCCGCGTCCGTCCGCCGCTACCCGTGAATTATGCAGGAGGTTGGCACCGGTGTTCGAGTTGCTCAAGTTTCCCTGGCAACTTTCGCCCGGGCATCCCTCCTCCGGCGCAGCGGGCAGCTCCTCCCGCGCGCCCGGGGCTGCAGGCGTCTCCGCGGAGCTGCCTGGCGGAGCAGCCCTGGGTTCCCGGCTACCCGGAGAGCTCAGGAACACGCAGACTCGGACCACGCCCTCGCCCCCTGGACTGGGGCCTCTGAAGAAGCCAACAGATGCGACACTGGTGACATCACCCGGTAAACTTCCTCTTGGGTGTAGAGGGTGCCTGCAGGACCTGTAGTGGACTTCATCGCCAGGATGCTGGGGTCGTGGGGAACCTTGACTCCTGGGTTCCAAGTGTGCCAGGCATCCACTGGACCTCATTGCTGGGGTGTGTAGGGTGAGTCACTCTTAATCTCTCTGACCTGTCGTAGGGGGCGAGGGTATCCAGTGAATCTTGTTTCTCCCATTTGGAGAATACCAGGGTCTCCCTGCAAACTGCAGCTGGGGCTCAGAGGGGTGGGCTTCGATGAGCCTCATCACTAATTTGCAGAAAATGCAAGGGTTGCAGAAGCACTCTAGCTGTTAGGCTCCGAGTGGGTGGGATGCTGTGAGGTTCTGGGGCTGGGGGTGAGAAGCTTATTCTAGGCACTGCTTTCTGATGGCTGAGCTTTTAAAGGGATTTGGGCTGTTCATCTGAGAAGGTACTTTAGGCCCACAGGTGCTGAGGTCTCAAGTGCCTCCCCGATGGCTTACAGATGACTTTTAGGCACAGTCCTGGTAGCCTTCAGAGGACATCTGAAAATGGTTTCCGCGTGGAAATTTGAGGTAGTAAATTAGGTAGGTGTGTGACCTCTTTTTTGGAACTGAAGTTTGAACATTAATGAGGTCAACTAGCTAATTAAGCTGAGCTTCAGCATGCAGAGATAATTTTGGAAGTCTGGGTTGGAGAATGGCTTGTGACCTCTTGCTGGAGTGGAACCCTGGACCTTGTTGACCTGGCTAGGGGAGGTTCAGCAGGTGGGTCTCCAGCTGCAAGGCTCAGCCTTAACCCAGGTTCCCCTTCAGGTATTCCAGTCCGCTAGCTGGATAATGTGTGGCATGTCTATAACAGCCCCTGGAGGTACCTTGATTGAAAGCATTCCAATCACTTGTAGGTGATACCAGGCTGAGTCTAATGGAGACTGGAACCTTTTATTGCTGCAGTTGAAGTGAGCTGAGAAAGATCTTGGACACTGATGAATGGGGGAGAGTATTCTGGAAAGGAGGGTATGAGCAGGAAGTCACCTGTCCTTAAAGTGGACAAGAGGAATAAAGCTGGCTCCCTAGACGCTGGAAGTCACAATTCCCAGAGGGACAGCCTTCCTAAGGAAACGGAGCCCATTGTTTGTACCAGGAATTTCTCCAAGAAGGGGGAACTAAGTGGCCAACTGAGCATCTGTGGGCCCTCTTATCAGGAGACTGAGATGCAGGTGAATGTGGCTCCTAGGGATCCTGGCCACAGCCCTTCTCTGGGAGGCTAGTAACTAGGGACAGACAGGGAATCTTTGCTTAGGATCTCAAGTGCCTTTTTAGAAAGCCTGGTTTTAGTCAGGTCACTCATTCATTTATTCATTCCACTCCAAGGTTGCATGCATAGCATGCATAGCATGATCATAGGAAGACTACTTGGTCCAGGGCTAGGGTTTGGGGTACTATCTAGAACACTGGGTTATTGGTGTGGGGGAAAGCTGAGATGTAAGGTGTTCCAGCTGGACCCTGTGAGGAAGTTGAGGATAGAATGGAGTTTTACATTCCCTCATAAAGGAAGAAAGTGTGACAGAAGAGCATGCTGGGAGTTGCCCCACCTACAGGAAAGCAGCCCTAGAGATGGAACCTTACAGAACTATGGCATATGCTTCATTTCGGAATACGTAAGAGTCCTAAATGATAGGGTTCTGGGGTCTCTACAGGCTCCAGGGAGTAATGGGGGCTTGTCCAAATGGGCTCTGTGTAGGAGGAAGCTGCTGTGGAAGCTGAGTAACCCTGCAAATGGTGTGGATCCCCAAACAAGGCTACTGCCCCGCCCCCGATGACCCCTTTCCTAATGCTACAAGACTTGTGGCCTCAATGACTCCTTAAGGGGGCAGGGAGGTCCAGCCTGTTCCAGCATTTTGACCTCTTCAGGAGCCTCACCCAAAGGCTGTGATGCCCACAGGATAATATGTAGGGGGCTCATGTAAGTGACCCCAAACCTCTTGCTAATTTCCTGACCCTCTTGGTCCGGACCAAGCTCTTGACCCTAAGCTCTTTTTTCACTTGGGCACTGGTGTGTGGATATGGGAAGAATGTGAACAGATTGAGAGATGGACTGGGCCCCTGAAATCCCCTTTTAACCTTGTGTGTGACCTTTGATCTGGGCACAAAAGCTAACCATCCCATCCCAAGAAGAAGTCTGCCATCTTCTGTGGGACAGAGGTAAACTGGGCATTTTGGCCTTGTTTTCTGTTTATCTCATTAAAATAAGCTGAAAAGGATCTTCTCTGGAAGTCTGCTGCTGTGTGTCAGAACTGGAGCTGAAAGAAGGTCACTACTGTTGAGTTCTAGGCTGGTGATGACAGAGGTTGGATACATGTGGCTGTGGGTGCTGTAGAGCACAGAGAGTCCCCCGATTGTTATGGAGGGGACTGTTCAAACTACTCAGAAGAATGGGCTCACTGAACTCTCTGGATTGCACAGGGCCTTTGCACAGCTGATGATGACCATACAAACAACCTGGGCCCTGGTAGGACAGTGCCGCTCAGCAGCTTCAGAGCAGACAGACTCCACCATTCTGTACACTTTTCTTTCCAAAGCATCTTCATTATGCTTTTGCTGTCTGATGGACCAGAACCCCTCGGGGAGGAGAAAGGGTAGGCTGACTTCTGTTCCCTTTTCCAGGGCTGTAGCCTGAGGCTCTGGAGTAGTGCCATTTGCCCATGGTTCCCACTCAGAGTCAACGAGGCTCCGATTGTACCTTGGGCAGCCCCAGGGAGCCCAGCCCACATCCCCACACCCTGCCACACATCACCCAGCGGGAAGTGCTACCAGAGTGCAGCAGAAAATTAGTTGTCTTGTTCCTGTGGTGTGCAATTGAGTTAGTGGGTAAAAAGCCAAAGTTTCTGAGCAAGTTACTTGATAGGATGTGCATTTTTATCATTGTTGAATGCAGACTCTTGGAGCCATTTGATATGGTTCACAGCATCCACTTTGGGCTCTGGTGGGAACACTGAGGTTGTCTGGGTAACAGGTTGCCTCTGACAAGATCAATGGGTTGTCCTAGTCTTAATCAGGAAGGGGCACAATGTGTCCCTCCTGGTACTCAGAGCCTGCTCAGGGCCAGCAACCTGGCTCATTCTGATGCTTGGTCCTGGGCACAGGCCAGCTGCAGCAGGCAGCACTTCCTGGGAGATTAAGCCCTTAAAAGCCTCTGAGGCAGGAGGTCCATGAATAGTAGCAGTAAGCAGAGAGCTCTCTGATTGGCTGCCAGATGTGGCCTCCAAGCAGCAGACTAGCACAAGTGGATGATGTCTAAAAACCACGTCCATTGAGGTGCTTTCCCCAGCCCAGCCCCTGGGCTCAGTGGGGCCATGAGGTTGAAAGGCACAGACTCCCAGTCTGGGTCTGTGGATTGTATGTGATATGCTATAGGTGTGCAGGAGGGTTCCTGCCCCCCTCTGTTGCTGAGCACCCTTGGATTCTGCCTGCAGGAGTTCCAGGAATCCACTTTGAGAAACTTCAAGTTCTTAGAAGGAAAGATGGTTAGAGCAAGTCCTTGCACTGTTTAGCTTAGAAAGCCTTCACCCGGGAGACTGCCCCCAGATGCATCCATTAGGGATAGAATCCTTGCACACTTACAGTGGCCCTGCTGGGCTGGGGGCCAGGTCTTTCTAAAAAGCATTTTCCCTTTCCCTCCTTTCTCTTTAAAAGCATCATTTTAAAACCTAGATATTGTGTCTTCCCATTTCCTGACTATTTTCTTTGGAGGCATTCGTACAACTGGCAAAGCTAGAGCAAGTTGCGTGGCAAACCTGTTATGCCGCCTCACATTCTGCTGTTAATCCTTGGCTAGACTTATACACATATATGAGCCTTTGTCTAAAACTTTCTTCATAGTTTACATGTTTTTAGTGGATGCAGGTGTGTTTTGGGTATTGATAATTGGAAATGATTATTGGCTGACTCTTTTAGTTTACACGCAATCAGTGTAAGCTACCATGGACCACAATGACTCAATTTCCATCCCACTAAGGCAAATAGATGAGCTTTATGGAGTTATTGGTGTCCCTTAAATTTGTGGAGGGTACTGGGGATTTGTACTTAGGTTCTCAATGGTGCTGAGCAAGTGTTTCACTGAGCCATGACCCCTGGCCTTTCACTGGGGGATTCTAGCCAATCACTCTCCGATGGAGCCATGTCCCCAGCCCTGTTCCTTTTATTCTTTATGTGGCTATTTCCTCCAAAGAATTTTCATCTAATGTAATATGTTTTATGCTCCTGGGTCTTTTATTAATTAACCTAGCAACTCCTCAGCAAGAAAAGTATATAAATGGATGTTTTAAAGATTTCCTGTGTCCGTAGTCACGGTCTGTGAAAGTCACTTGTAGACTAAGACAGCAGGGCAGTGTCTGTTGGTCATGGTTGGCCAGATGCCCTAAAGACACGCCAGATATTTAGACACGGAGAGAGAAAAAGTGTGAGTGGAGATGTGCTGTCTTGAGGAGGTTGTGAGCTGCTTGGTGTCTTGATGGGAGCCGTCGCTGAATCAGCCCCTTGGTATTCAGAGGTCACTACCTGGGTGGTGTCCCCAAGGGGACAGGAGTATCTTTCATTTCAAGATAGTGGGGCCCTTTGAGGTAGGGTGATGGGAAGAGCCACTCCAAAGGCCTTTCTCCACATGACTATTTCTAGAAGGACTTGGTGTCCCCATAGACAGGAAGCACCATCTAAATTTTTAGGATTAAAAAAAAAAGCACAGGTGTGTGTGTGATGGTCAAAAGGTCAGCCTTAGGTATCATCCTCAGAAATGCTGTCCACCTCTTTTGAGACAGGGGCTGTCATTGGCCTGGAGCTCACCAAGTGGGCTAGACTGTTTGATCAGTGAGTCCCAGAGATCTCCGGTGCACACCTCCCCAGCGCTGAGATTACAGGTGTGTTTCATTCATTTTAACATGAATGGGTCTGAACTCAGGGTCTCATGCTTGCAAGTGTTTTACAACGCTGAGCCATCTTACCTGCATCAAGGTTCACCTGGGTAAGGGGACACCTAGGAAAAAGCAGGGACAGGGTGTTTAGCTAGTGAGCTCTGCACTTTCGTGACCTCTTAGCCTGGAGCCTGATTATTGCCTTGGGGATTTGAGAATGTTCTGCTCCCAACTTTGCAGGATTGATGAATAGACAGAACTCTGGACACAGAACTTAGGTTTGTCCTGTCCAGCCTAACAGGTGGCATGTGAACTTGGAGCCTCAGCTTTGTGGGGAGTCTAATCCCAAGTCACTTCTGTGGGGAGAAGGATGCTTGGGGAGGAGCACAGGGGCTGCCTCAGTGGTCCCCAGAGAATGCAAAGGCCCTTGGTGCTCCCATTAGGGGCTCCTCACTTTAATAACAGATACCACTCCTCTCTCAACTATGGTAGGTTGCTCTGTGTGTCACTCCCTCTCCCCCAACCTTCCTCAAGTCCCAGCAGTGGGGCCTGGCAAGCTATCAGGATCTGCCCCATCTATCTGTGGCACCTGGTGTCAGGTTCCTGGGATAAAATGCCCATTGCCTGTCATCTCAGTTCCAGGCTTCACCTCTCTCAAACGTCACTCAGCACAAGAAGTTGGTAAATCCTTCCAGCCATTGACCTGCTCTTCCTTGTAGCCAGCCTGCCACCATCTTTATGAGATCAGCTGTGCCGACATGTGAGAGTCCATCAGGGTGGGTGGGGCTTGTGAACTGCTGACATCCCCACTTAGAAGCAGAGTATGAGGGTCACTGGACATTTGCTTGAGTATCTGATCACTCCTCTCAGCCAATTCTGCCCGAATTGTATATGCCTTGGTGACTCGTGTGTGTGTGTGTGTGTGTGTGTGTGTGTGTGTGTGTGTGTGTGTGTGTGTCGGGGGAGAGCTAGAATATAAAGACCAGGGAAGACTAGGGAAAGGAGCCTCCACCTCCACAGCTGTGGGGAAGCTACCATCCCTGCTGGGTGAGGACTTTCCAATGTGGCTACCCACAGGTCCCCCATGCACCTTCCAGTAACCCCTTCCCCCATGCTGTGTAAGTGAGCCCAGTAAACTCGGCGTGAACTTTGGTTTGTCATTAGGACCTTAAGAGGGTGGACATTGTTCACATCTTCCACTAAGGAAGGAATTTATTTTTTTGTTTTTGTTTAGTTTTGCTTTTTTGTTTTTTGTTTTGTTTTTGTTTTTTTGTTTTTTGTTTATTGTTTTTGTTTTTTTGTTTATTGTTTTTGTTTTGTTTTGTTTTGTTTTTGAGACAGGGCTTCTCTGTTATAACTCTGGCTGTCCTGGAACTCACTCTGTAGACCAGACTGGCCTCAAACTCACAAAGATCCACCTGCCTCTGCCTGCCACCTGCAGGGATTAAAGGTGTGCCCCACTACCACCTGGTGTAAGGAATTTTAACAACTCAGAAGCCTTGGAGACCCAGCAACTGGGCACTCTGGGCTTGGGGGTGTCGGGTTTCCCTACAGGAAACATAGACCTTGTGCAACCCAGGTTGACATTTCCCGATGTTTACTAAAGCTGGGTTCAGGAGGGCATGTGGGTGAGTGCCAGTGGGTAAACACTGAGTTTTCTATTGAAATCAAGCCGAGTCCATATGCAGCTGAGAGGGACATTCCTGAAGTCCCAGCGAGGCCTGGGTTTGCTGTTAATAATTTTCTACACACAAGGACAAATGCCTCACTCCTGTTTCTGGAGCTCCTTGAGGGGAGAGGTGGAAACCCCACTAGTGTCTGGAATTTGGAGACAGCCCGTTGTTAAAGCAACAGCAACACCTACCTTTCGTTTGTTCTGCGTCTTTGGGGGTCCTGGTGGAGAACGGGTCAGCCTCTTGGCTTTAAGTGGCTCATGCTAGAAGGCTGTGGGTTTTCTGCCTGGCCTGGACTGTACCCTCCTCTTGGCTGTTATGTTGTTTTTGAGGTGACCTGCTTTTGACAAGGTTTGGGAGATGTAGGGGTGAGATGTTGAGAGATGTTGACTTGAGGTGAAGGGGTTGAGATGTGTAGTGCCAGGGCCATCTAACCCTGAGGCTGCAATACATCTAATGGCTTCCACCTGGCTTCAGTGGCAGGGAGATGGCTTCCGTGGACACAGCTTCATCCTTAACTCCGCTTGGACAGGGGTAGCTGGGATCCTATATTAGTTACTTCTCTCATTACTGTGACAAAATGTCTGACATGAGCAACTTAAGGAAGACAAGAATTTATTCTGGCTCACAGTTTGGGGGTGCAGCCCATCACCCCCAAACTGTCACGGGGAAGGCAGGGCGGCAGGAGCGTGAGGCGGCTCGTCACATCGCATCCGCAGTCAGGAAGCAGAGAGAGATGACCGTTGGTGCTCAGCTCGCTTCATTTGTTCAGTGCAGGACCCAAGCCCACAGGATGGTGCTGCTCAGGGTGGGCCCTTCCATCTGTGTTAACATAACTGTGAAACTCTCTTACAGCATGCTGGGTGGTTCTAGACCTGGTCAAGCTGACACTACTTACCACCACAGACCTGGTTTCACAGGATGCTGCCCTCCACCGCCACTACTCCTTAGGGTAGGCGGGGTCATCTCAGGTCAAAGGAGCCCTCAGAATTGTCTCCCTCCATTTCTCTCTCCTTCCTGGGCCTTCACAGTGGCCACACTGGGAAAGTAATTGTGATATTATGTGGGGAGCTCTTGGTTGCTCAATTCACATCATCCTCATCCCAGTCCTGAGACATGGGCTCCATGACACCTTCCCTCTTCTGGGGCAGCAGACGGAGGCAGAAAATACTAACTGAACCTGATAAAGGTCATATGGCTGGGATGGGCCCAGGCAACAATTGCTCCACCACGCGAAGCCACCTGTCAGTACCTTTGTCACCACAGGCCTGTGGGACACGCTGCCTTGCTTCCCTGTTTCTAATTTAAGGGAAGCATTGTGATTCTCAAACTTAGGGCCAAGGGACTCAGGGTCTCGGGCCCCCCCAATCTCTTATAACAGGGACCCAGAGAGTGTTGTGTATCTGTCTACTGATAGTCCTGTCAGAAATGGAGAGAAACGACTGGGAATATAGCCTAGTATAGAGTGCTTACTTAGCACTGGCAAGGCCTGAGTTAAATCCCACCACTGGAAAAAGAAAGGGGGTTGTGGGTGCAACCTGTGGCACAGAGTGTACAAGGCCCTGGGTGTCATTCTTGGCCTCACCAAAAAATTTAAAAGACAAAATATTTATTAATATATATCTACAATAGCAATAAAGTTATTAGTTGTTAAAAATTTCTGACAATATAGTAACTCCAAACAAATGAAATTTATTTTCTTTAAATATTTTTTACATTTTATTTACTTACTTAAATGTGTGTGTGTACACATGGATGTCAGGGGACAACTCACTGAAACTGGTGTTTACATTATTCCACGTGGGTCCTGGGGATCAAACTCAGATTATTCTGTTTGGCGGCAAGTGCTTTTATATTCTGAGCCATCTTGTGGTCCCAACACAACTGCCGAGGTTTTGTTGTCAACCTCACACATCCGGGAGAGGGAACCTCATCCAGGAATTGCTTCCATCAGATTGCCCTATGCGTGTGGGCCTTTTCTTGATTAGTGATTGATATGGGAGTGCTCGTCCCCCCAAGGGGATCATCTGAGCAGGTGATCCAGGGCTGTATAAGAAAGCAAGCTGAGCAAGCCAGGAGGAGCAAGCCAGTAAGCAGCATCCCCCCATGGCCTCTGCTTCAGTTCCTACCTCTAGGTTTCTGCTTTCCCTTCATGATGAACTGTAAGCTGTAAGTTAAATAAACCCTTTCGTCCCCGAGTTGCTTTCAGTTAGTTTCTGTATCACAGCGACAGGGAGCAAACTAGAACACCAAGTGTTTTCCAAATGAAACCAACACTTAGAACATCACTCTGTTTTTGCAAAGCTGCTGTAAGGCCTGGCAGTACAGGCAGAGCTGGCCTTGAGGCTCGGCTTCCGAAGCTGACTGTCTCAGTCTCACTCACTCCGGCTGAGGCTGTACATGGAGAGTGAGACTATAATTAAAATAATTACATCTTAATATTATTATGAACATGATTTGAAAGGGCCATGGGGAACCCTAAGTGTTCCCTGGAGCACACATTGAGAACCACTGGAGTGAGCATGGGCCCAACTTCAAGGACAGGACCTGGATTTGAAAGTCAGATTTGTCATGTGGCAATTGTGAACAGTAAGCGTCTCTTTTTTGCCATTCAAGATGTATTTGAAATTTGGTAGGGGGCTCTAGATGGTCACCACGTGGTCCCCATCTGAAAAAAGAGCTTCAGAATTAGGATGGCAGGGGCAGGCAGGGCCACCTTCCAGGTTGCAGAATGGGGAGGCCTGATGGAGCCTCTGGAGGTCTAGAGGATATAAGCAGAACAATTGGCCAGTTTTCAGAGAGAGACAAGGTAGACGTTGCAAGAATTTTCTGCACTGACATGGGTTGGGTTGGGGAACAGATGACTAGGCAACATCTACCCCCTCTCCCCAAGGTCCCAATGACAAACCAAAGTTCAGTTCCACCAAAGTTCATCCTGGGAAACCAATGAGTTTGTTGGGCTTGCTTACAGGAGCATGGAGGACCCTAAAGCAACCATGCTGCAAGGTCTGTACCCAGCATGGATGATGGCTTCCGTGATGGCTCTGTCGATAGTTACTCAGATGAACCCTCCTTCCAGGTCCTTCCAGCCTCTATCTTCTAGCCCAGTGATTCTCAACCTTCCTAACGCTGTGACCCTTTAATACAGTTCTTCATGTTGTGGTGACCCTCAACCATAAAATTATTTTCTTTGCTACTTCATAACTGTAATTTTGCTACTGTTATGAATTGTAATGTAAACATCTGATATGCAGATTGTCTTAGGTGACCCCAAGAGACCCCAAAGGGGTTGTGATCCACAGGTTGAGAACTGCTGCTCTAGCTCTTCCCAGGGATCCTGAAGCCCTTTTGCACTTAGGGCAGAATTGCATATAACTGATTGGGAGGGGTGGCTGGATACTCACCTGAGGGTCCTGTGAGCCTCCTGCTTTCCTTTGATGAGCAAACATCAACAGTCAAGTACAGCTGTGATGAGTTTTGCTCGCAGAGACAGCTGAGCTCATGTGGATGGCAGCTGTTTGGTTTGGAGGGCAGTGTAACAGTGGATGAATGGGGACAGGATCACAGAGAGGGTTCTGTGGGTATTGGCTGCCAGAGGGAGGGTTGGTGGGGAAGTTCACAGGGGGACTGGGATGGAGGAAGTTTTCCTGGAGCTGGGTGACATGAGTGTGATCAGTGACAAAATAGATAGGGAGCAGGGACTCTGCCTTATAAGATGGTCCAGGCAGGGGTACCGCAAACCTGCACTGCCTGGAACGGGGAAAGAGCCCTCCTAAACAAGAATGGGAAGGGCCTAGGAAGAGTGAGCTTGCAATGCACCATCCTTCATCCCTGGATGTGGGTTAGGGGAGGCGGGAGGCTGAATCCATCCACAGATGGGGTAGGATAGGGTTTGGGGGGGTGTCTTCTCTTTTGAAAAGAATTTAATTTTTATTTATGTGTATATGTGTAGGTGTTCGGGTATATGCCATGTGTGTGTGTGTGTGTGTGTGTGTGTGTGTGTGTGTTTATGTGTACCCGTGAAAGTCAGAAGAGGGTATCAGATCTCCTGGAGTTGTCATAGGTGGTAGTGAGCCACCTGATGTGGGTGTGGGGAATCAAACTTGGGTCCTCTGCAAGAGAATCCAGCATCTGGATCCAACTACTGGTTGAGCCATCTCTCCGGCCCCAAATCTTTTCTTTTTTCTTTAGATTTATTTATTTTATTTCATGTGATGAGCATTTGTCTACATGTATGTATGTGTATCGTGTGCATGCCTGGGAAGGGCAGAAGAGGTTATCAGATCCCCTGGAACTAGAGTCATGGATGGTTGAGCTGCCATGTGGGTTCTGGGATCTGAACCCCAGTCTTCCTGAAGAGTAGCAAGCGTTACCTGCTGAGCCATCTCTCTTGCCCTGAGACTTTCTTCTCAAAGACTTAACATTATTGTAAACTCTGTAGTCACATATTTATTTGTATGTGACTGAGGCTTATGTAAACACTTAGCAGCAGCTTATTTAAGCCTACGGTATGTTAAGTTGCGTTTCATGTTTTAGCTTCTCCCGGGATTTATTTGCTACCATTGTCATTGCACCTTTAGCAATCCTTTTGTCTTTTTAATGCTTGTCCTGTGATTAAGCATGACTCCCCACCCCCACAACAGCAGCGTGGCATCTCGCACTGGTCTCTGCGTTTATTTCCCGCCCGAGTTCCATTCCTTGTTTTGCTGTGGTGCTGCCTTTTACTTTTCTTTCTTCCAGCTTGGAGAACTCCCTTTAGCCTTTCTTGTAAGTCATTGTTTAAAAACTCCCACAAGCTTTTGCTCGCTGGGGAAAGCCTCTGTCTCATTTTTACTTTGAAGGACGTTTTTGCTGGGTGTAGCACTTTGGTGAAAATCTGCTGTTAGTTGTATGACTGATCTTTTGTCTATAAGGAATCATGTTTTTTTTTACCTTCAAAATTCTCTCCATGTTTCATTTTGACAAAAAAAAAAAAAAAAAAAAAAAAAAAAAAAAAACTTGAAAGAAATCATGGTTCTAACCAACCCCAAATCTGGGGAAGGACATGGGCTTTCAGATCCAAGAACATGAGAGAAAATATACCCAAAGCAATCACATGGAGACTCATTGCAAACAAATTTGTGTGTTCTAGCATGACCGAAGGTGAATTGTTTTACTGGGACAAGAAGCCAGGCAGTTCCATCAACAGCACTGGAGACAGCAAGGTTGTTTTTGGATGTCTACCAGGGAATTGTCATTTGGAAGGACCTGCAGGACAAAGACACCATTGATAGAAGTTGCTGGGTGGCTAATGGGAGATGAGCTTCCCATGGTGCTTGGGGAAGGGGAGAAAGGACTTCCTTATAGAGACCAGCTGTGGGGTAGAAAGTAGGGAACCCCAGAGAGAGTTCCTTGGGGCCTTGGCTCTGTAGCCTCCCACACGCGGCCTTCTGTCACTCTGTTCTGCAGCTTGTTACCCAGAAAGGACAAACAACATCACTATTCTTTCCTGTACGATGAGAGAGCAGAGGTGCATGCATGCCGGGGTGGGACCAGCTCTTTTGGAGGCTTCCCCCAAGTCCACAATGATGAGGCCTTGGAGAGTATGTGGTTATGAACAGATAAGTCTGTGGCTTCTGGGTTCTTTGTTACTTTCCTCTCCTGACTTCAGTCATAGCCCTCTTTATTCTTCTGCTGAGACTGAGCTGAACACACCCTGGACAGCTCTTGGAAATACGCATGGAAAATGTAAGGTTGTCTGTAGAGGGATGAGGAGAGGTATGTGGGGGAAAGATGTGAACACAGAAAAAAAAAATCAGGAAGATTTCTGTCACCTCAAGTGAGGGAGGGACAAAAAGCAGTGACCAAGGACCTCACTGGGCAGGTGCCTCCATAGAGGAGGAAGTACTCCAGCTTAGCTGAGCATCCTCAGGAGGTCCAGGGTGATTTGGGGGAATATCTGAGTGTTGATAATTTCAGAGTTAACACCATGGCAGAAGCCAGGACATCCCCTGTCCACGTACTTTTTCTTAGACCACTGGACACTGAGTGTGGTGGGTTTTGGTGGTGACAGGCATCCTGCTGCGATGAGTGTTTCCTCAATAAGTCTGTTCACAGTGACACCAGAAACTCCCATCATTCACAGATACAGAAGACCTGTTCTGTACCTGGCTCTGTGTGTTTTGTCATTTGTTTGCTACCAGCCACTGTGGAAATTAGGATTCTAGAACTTTTTGTGACCCACCCCAGGATCATGGCAATACGGTAACACGGGCATGGCACCGTGAGTGTGGGAACCTCAAGGTCATGTCTTATTTAAGTCTGTTTGTAGTTTCTGTGGTAGACGAGGGTTATCCCAGACTGGATCCCGAGAAGCTTGTTGCCGAGCCAGCCTCTTCTGGGCCTTCGTCTTCCTAAGGCAGCCTCTTCTCACCTCTGTGCTCAGTAATGGGCTAGTTGCTCCAGCTGACTACAGCAGCCCCAGGAAAGGCCTTGCACTGTCAGGGAGGCTGAGCTCAGTCCTGTAGGTATGTTCTGTGCTTCCCCTCCATCTAGGGTGGGGTCACTGAGCCATCTCTTCTCTTCCCCAAGAGTTTAATTTTTAAATGTGATTATAAAGGCTGTTGTTTTCTCAATCTCACTTTCAAATTGCATAGAATTAAGGAGTTGGAGGGGTGGCTCAGTTGTTAAGAGCACCGGCTGTTCTTACAGGGAACCTGGGTTTGGTTCCTGGCACCTATAGAGTGACTCACGACTGTCTGCAACTCCAGTTTCAGGACATCCACCTCCCTCTTCTGGCTCTTACAATTTGACTGCATCCTCTTTCAAATGTTTCCTGAGCCTTGGTGGCAGGGGCCGTGATATAGATGTCCCATTTGGGAGCCGAGCACTCCACAGACATTTATTCTCTGCACTTTGACAAATTTGGAGTCTCTATATTACCTGCTGTTCAGTGCAAAAAGAAGTTTCTCTGATGGGGGGTAGGAGCTGGTCTAATCTGTGGCTATAAAGATAAATACTTAGAGGGAAGTTTGATACTATGTCATCTATTTAGCAAAATAATAGTAGTAAGTTCTCCCCCTGGGGCCTGTGCTTCTCCCCATCATAGGTTCTTGGCTAGACTTACTGCATCATGTATGCGTTTCCTCCTGTGGAGTGGATCTTAAATCCAAACCAAAAACGGTTGACTTCATGACGTTAGTGCCACTATTGCACTCACAGCCATTTCCTGCCTTGACAGTCACTGTTGTAGCCCACTGGGTTCATAGCTGGGCTAGACTGTGGATTACTTTCTCCCTCAGCAGCCTGCACAGCAGGCGCTCTGAGAGCTCTGTAGCAGGGAGGAAGCTTCTAGTTTGGTACCTGCTCATTTCTAAGGTATGTAATGCCTTTATCAATAAGGTCTTACCACTGAGTACTGGTGGGTAACCAAGAGCAGTGGCAGCAGCTTGTGTTGTTAGGAGACAGAGTCCTTGGAACACCTCTGACCAAACACTGGGAGGGAAGATGGCATCTCTCACCCCGTGCTGGGGGTTTCGAAAATCCCATAGCTTCTGCGAGGAACGTTAAACCTTGAAGAAGGTAACTTCGTTTAAAATATGTATTTTAATACATGGCAATTTTGCTCAGCAGTTAAGCACACTGGCTGCTCTTCTATAGAAACTGGGTTTGGTTCTTACCATCCTTGTATCAGTTCACAATAATCCATTATTCCAGTTCCAGGGGATCCAACACCTGCTTCTGGCCTCTGTGGGTACTAATCATGCATGGGGTACGTATACATATAGGCGAGCCAAACACTCATACACAAAATAAGTCTAAAAAGGTATAAAATTAAATGTATACACAGTGTGTGTACATATGTGTGTGCGTGTGTGTGTGTGTGTGTGTATATATATATATGTATATATATATATATATATTTGGAAGCTTATAAAACACTAGGTTTTCATGATATTTTTAGTGTTAGTGGTTTTGTATTCCAGATTAGACCTAGGAAATTATACACCTTTTTAAAAAGTTCAAATTTAATTAGTTCCTTGCCAATTTTACACATGTACATAATACATTCAGTCAAACCTCCTCATCATCTCTTACCTGTCCATCCGCCTCAGTCCCTGCTCCTCAGGACAAGTCTCCCTCCCACCTTCATGTCTTGGTTTTCTTCTGTTTGGGCCTGGACATGGAGCTGTCTGCAGGAGCATGGGACCCAGCAAAGGGCAAAACACTGACAACAGTGTCTTCTCCCCCAGCAGCCTGACTGTGGTAGCTGGGGCCCAGGAGCCCCTCCCCTCTCCAGCATTTTATTCCATTTCTTTGCCATGTTGCCTTACTGAGCTCTAACGCAGGGTTATACAGCAGTGTCAAGAGTGGACATTGTTTGGTCCTGATTCTGGGGATGCGGTCATTTCTCACTCTGTGGTTTGGCTTTGGAATAACCCTTTCCTGGGCTGAGGAAGTTCATAGGGTATTGGATCCTGTCATGCTTTTTCCACTGCCTGTGAGATAATGAAGGCCTCCTTGCCATTTACCCGATTAGTGTGGTACATGACACCGGCTGAGTCCTGGACAACCCCCTCTTGGGATTAATCCTGCTCGCCAGGATTCACTGTCCCCTGTACCTGCTCCTGAACAGCTGGGATTTCTTCAGTTTCTGCAGGTACATTTGCAAGAGACATTGGGCCTGTGGTTTCTTGTGGTATTGGGTTTTGGACCAGGATGGAACTGGCTTCTGGAGATGAGTTGGGAAGTGTTCGCTTCTGCTCTGGGGGACCGTGAGGAACCGGTGCGGGTTTTCTTCAGTGCTCAGAATGTGCCAAGAGGCCACCTTTCCCTGAGGTTTTCTTTGTGGGAATTTTCAAATGATTACTTCTGTTTCTGATCATTAGAGATCTGCCCAGATTGTTTCTTTACAAAAACTTTAAATTATGTCTCTGTGTCTGTGCGTGCAGATGAGTTCAGGGCCCGTGGAGGCCGGAGGTGCTGGGCTCCCTGGAGCTGTAGTTACTTGAGGTTGTGGTGCTGGGAACTGAATTTGTGACTTTGTCTTCCCTCCAGAGGCATGCCCATTTGTGGTTGCTCAGACCCGTGACCCTATTTCCTAGTGTGGTCAGTTCACAGTACTGTCTTTCCTCTCTTCGATCTTTGGACACCCTGGCCCTTGTGCTTTCCTTCAGCAGAGAAAGGTCCTCTAGCTGTCAACTCTTGGGATTAGTAACTTTGCCCTCCTTGATCCTCCTTGGCTTTTCCAATCTAGACTGGATTGGTTTTGCTCTGACTGTATTATTTCCATTTCTTCTGTGCTCTTGATCTCTGTTTTTCTTTTTCTATACCTGTTGGGTAGAAGGTTATGCTGCCACTGAGGCAAGATTTTTCTAGCTGCTCCTTTTGGTGTTGGGCGTTGAACTCAGGACCATCTTGAATGGGGTGTCAGAGGCAACAAAGTTCTGCTTCAGGTGTACATCTCTGATCCCAGCACTTGGAAGGCAGGAGCATCAAGAGTTCTAAGTCATTTTCTGCCACATGGTGAGTTTGAGGCCAGCCTCTGATACATGAGGCCCCACCTCAAAACAGTAAACAAGGGGAACTGGGAGATGGCTCAATGGTTAAGAGCACAGGCAGCTCTTGCAGAGGACCTGGGTTCAGTTCTCAGCACCCACACGGGGCAGTTCACAACTATCTCTAACTCCAGTTCTGGGGATCTGACTCCCTCTTCTGGCCTCTGTGGTCACTGCATGGATGTGATACACAGACTTACATGTAGAATAAAAGTAAACACACAAGAAAAAAAATGTTTAAAAGCAAGCAAGCAAGCAAGCAAGCAAGCAACTAACCTACCAACCAAACAAAATTCATCCCAAAACCCAAATCAAATTTAAATTAAAATCAGAGAGAAACTTTGACATTGTTTTTCAGAGCAACTGTGCTGTTTAATTTTCCCACCATCAACATCTGCATGATCCAGTTTCATCCAGTTCTTCCACCTTCTTGACAACAAGTGGCGTTAATATTTTATATTGTAGCTGTGCTGGTTGGGGTAGACTTGTGCCTGATTTTAATTATCATTTTGGCTGCAAAGACATTTTATCAGTATATGTTCATAGTGAGTGGTGATGGGCTTCATAAAGGTGTTTCATGCACCTGGTTTGTTCACTTTGCCCATCCTCTCCCTGGCACCCCTCTCTTCTCCCTCCTCCGATTGTTCTCCTTCATCTTCTCAGAAACTCCTCCTAGGATTCTCCTGTGAGAGAAAACGAGCCAGTGTCTTTCTGAGTCTGGCTCATTTCACTTTATATAATCTCCAACCGCATCTATTTTTTTTCTACAAAAGACATTTCATCCTTTGTTATGGCTGAATAATACTCTATTGTGTATTTGTACATTTTCTTTATCTGGTGATGGACCTGGTCCCGTAACTTACTGTGCAGTGCTGTAAGAATCTGTGCAGGTGTGTCTGGTGCTGATTCCGGCTTCTTCCACAGTCTTCCCAGGGGTGGCATTGGCACCATTGATGGCTGGAGATGAGCAGCTTCATGGGCTTACGTCTGTCCATGTTTCTTCCTTTGTAAAATTCTCCCCTGTATGTTCCACCCAGTCTGACTTGGATTTAAACGGTTTGGGGTTTCACTGCTGAGTGTTGAGTGCTCTGCACTCTGCAGTGTCAAGTGTGTGGTTTGCAAATGTTCACCCTGTGGTTTGTGTCTTTGTCTCCTCCTCTGGGCTGTCAGGAGGGGAAGCTTTGGTCTCCCTGTGGTCCTGCCTAGGCTGCTGCACTCCTGGACCACGCTGTTTTCGGGAGTCTAGCAGGTGCTGCTTCACCTGCATCCTCAAGATTTTGTCCTATTTTTTTCTGAAAGCTTTATGGTTTCATGTTCCTCATGGAAGGTCATCATGCGTTTCCATGAAATTCAGTGCAAGGCATGCTTATTTGACACTTTTTATTTTTCCTATGGGTTTGCAGCCCTTCCAGCATTGTTTGTTGTAAATGCGCCTGCATCACTGAACTGTCTGTGCCCTTGCTGGGAACCAGCTAGGCGGATGTGTGTGTGTGTGTGTGTGTGTGTGTGTGTGTGTGAGATGCACTTATGTAAATCGATGATCCAGCCCAGAGCTCCCAATGTACTACGCAAACTAGAGAGATGGCTCAGCAGTTAAATGCACTGGCTGTTCTTGCAGAGAACCTAGGTTCAATTCCCATCACCTGCATGATGGATCACAATTGTCTTTATCTCTGGTTCCAGGGGATCTGGTGTCCTCTTCTGGCTTCTAAGGGCACTACACACACATGTATGGTGCACACACATCCATGTAGGCAAAACACCCAGACACATAAAGCAAAAATAAATAAATCCTTAAAAAATAATGTGTGATTTATTTCATCATCGTGTAGAGTCGGAGCGCACCTCCTAGACATGCTTTATTGCATTTATACCTAAGAATTTCATTTTTTATATTTTATTTATTTATTTATCGTTCATGTGGAGCGGCACAGGCATTCATGTAGAGGTCAGAGATCAATATGTGGGAATGAGTTCTCTCCTTTCACAGTGCAGGACCCAGGGGTTGAACTCAGGTCCTGAGGCGTGGCAGCAAGCTCTTCTCCCTGCTGAGCCATCTTGCTGGCCCTGAGTACTCATCTTATGTCCCGTGATCTCCGTGACACATGTATTATATCTGGAGGATTTCTTGATTTTCTAGATTCCTTGTGGTTTTCTATAACTGAGAAGCAGGGACAGCTTGCTTCTAGATTGGTTTCAGTAGTCCTACCTTGCAGTCAGGGAGCATGTGGTGCAGTGCTCAGCGGCAGCGATGGCAGCTGACTCCTTCGCCTCGTCCCGGGGGTACAGACGTTGCGAGCACAGCGCTCGTTCCTTTGCTTTCCGATGGCTGTTAGTTGATGGGCTTCCTGGTAGATGGTCTCTATTAAGCTGAGGAAGTTCCTATCTTTTTTTTTTTTTTGAGAGACTTTTTTTTTGCCACAGATAGATGGTGAATTTTGTTAAAAAAATGTTCTGAGGATGACACTTTTTAAAACAAAATATTGAACCAGCCTTGCATCCTGGAATAAACCCTGTCTGATCATGGTGTATATGTATTTTCATATACGACTGAATTTTAGTTGTTAATAAATGTTTATAAATACTGAAGAGAGAGAGAGAGAGAGAGAGAGAGAGAGAGAGAGGAAGAGAGAGAGGAAGAGAGAATGTCTCAAGAATCCCAGGCTGACTTTGAACTCACTATGTCAAGGGTGACCTTTGAACTTCTGATCGTCCTGCCTCCACCTCTCAAGTGCTGTGATTACAAGTGTGCTCCACCATGCTCTATTCACGCAGTGCGGGGAATGGAACCCAGGGCTGGCGCACAGTAGGTGAGCACTCTATCAACTGAGCTGCAGCCCCAGCCCCATTTGTGAAAATTTTCAGGGAATTCATGTTCATCTCTTAGTTTTGTGTGGCATCTAGTTTGGATCACCAGGTTTTTTTTTTTAAATAAAGATTATTTTTCTGATGTTGATACCAGTGTTCTCATTGAGGGCCTCATACAGTGAACTAGGACATGTTCTCTCATCTTCTGTTGTCTAGGAGACATTGTGTAAAGTTATAATTATAATTCTTCTTTTACAAATATTTTAAAACATCTTTTGACAATGTCTTATATGTAGTTAATGTATTCTGGTCTTATTCACCTCTCTGTTCCCACTCTCACTTTAAGTCTTTTTTAAATATTTCATGCAATTCCCCAGTGAGATCAGATGGGTCTAGAGGTCTCTTGTTCTTACAAAACTGAATTTTAAAACTAGGAATTAAATTTCCTAATAGGTATAGGGAATTATTCAAATTACCCATTCACACTGGACATGTAATTTCATTTCTTGATGAATTGGTTTATTTCATTCTTACTGTGAAATATACATGTGTGAAGTTGGTTGTAGTGTTCTGCCATAACCTCTGTCTGTTGATCTGTGCTGATACCTCCTGAATTGTCCTGGGGTGGATTGTCTCTATGGTCTGTGCTGATGCTGCCTGCCTTGTTCCTGGGTGTGTTGTCTGTGTGGTCTGTGGTGATGCCTCAACATTTCTATGTATGGGGTATAACATTATAACTGATGTGTACACAGTGTGTACTGCTCAACTCAGAGTGATTAACGCTTCTACCTTTTCATGTTGTTTCCATGTATTGGGAACCTTCAGCACCTCTTTGTTATTGTGAAACATGGTTAATTGTAGAATGTAATTGTTCTATTGTGCTCTAACCCTCTAGGATTGCTTCCCCCTGTGCTGTATCCTCTCATTACCAACTCTCTCCCCTCCATGTCTTGGACTCTTGAGACCCCTGTTGTACTCTGTGCTTCTATGAAATCAACTTCTTAATTTCCACAAATAGGACAATTTGGAATTTGTCTTTTCGGTGTCTGGCTTATTTCCCCTCATATGATGACCTCCAATTCAACCCAAATTCCTACATGTTTGCAAATTTGCTGTCCACTCTCAAGATTCTTGAGGTAGGAATGTAGAATTTGAGATTTCTATTCATTTTTAAAGTATGCATTGAGCACTACGGATTCCCACGAGCAGTTGAACAGAATGTGTCATGCTGTCGCTGGTTGGGATGAAGTGTGGGATTGCCTCTTTTCTGTCAGCTTGCCAGTTTTTCATGCACTTTGCTGCTCTTGTTTGTGCACATATATCAGGATTGCTGTCTCCTTTGTCAGTTACCATTTTAATTACTATATAATGTTCTTTTCTGTGTTTTTACTTTTTCATAAGGTGTGCTCTATCTACTATGGTCACAGCCATCTTGATTGTCTTGGATTTATGTTGCAAAATGTGCCTTTTATCATTCTATTTTCTACCTGTTTATGGCATTGTATTGGAAATGAATTTCTGTAGACCTTATATAATTCTGTCTTTTACAAAATCTGCTCTGTCTTTTAATTGACCATTTACATTTAATGAAATCCCTGCATATAAGGGATTGTGTTAGTTCTTTGGGGTTTTCTGTTTTCTTTTCCTCCCTTTGCATGGGGTTATGTGAATCTTTACATAGAGTCTCATTTTGGTTTATCTGTGTGAAGTAGTGGGTTTGGGTGCATAACAAAGTGTTTGCTCTAGGCACGTACATACTAGCTTTATCAGCACTTACTATGGGACTAGTTTGGATAGAAAATAATATTTACTCTACATTCATTTAGAGTTATATCAGATGTGCCAAAGGTTTTCTTTTTATATATTTATCAAACAAACTTAGAAAATTTGAGGAGGAAGATTGCATATTTTTGCTATCGGATGCATTTTCCCTTCCTGATTCTCAGTCCTGCTTCTTTAATCATTTCTTTGTTTGAAGAAGTTACCTTAGACAGTCTTTAAATAAATATTGCATTTGTTACTATTGTATGTATGTGGATATACATATGAATATGCATACATGTGTATAACATGTGTATGTGAGTATGGTACATGTGCCATAGTGCATACGTGGAGGTCAGAGGACAACTTTGTGGAGTTTGTTCTTTCCTTACACCTTTATATGGTCTTCTAGTTTCTTTTCTTTTCTGTTACTATGATGAAACACTCTGACCAAAAGCAATTTGGAGAGGGTGGGTTTATTTGCTTTAGACTTTCAGGTCACAGTTCATTGATATTGATAAGGGAAGCCAGGTCAGGAACTTGAAACAGAAACCATGGGGGAACACAACTTTCTGGCTCTCTCACAGGCTCATGCTTACTGGACTGGGCTCTCCTACATCAGTTAACAATCAAGACAATCCTCCACAGACATGCCCACAGGCCAGTCTGACCTGGGAAGTTCCTAGCTGAGTCGCCCTTCTCAGGTGACTTAAGGCTGTGTCAAGTTGAAGACAAAACTGACTAAGACAGGTGGGTTCTGGGGCTTAACTCAGGACATCAGGCCTTTAACCACTGAGCCACCTTGCTAGCCCTACTTTGGCCATCTTGACAACATGTCTGTTGCCGACAGAGCCACATGAGTGCTCTGTTGTGTTCTCTCACACAGAGCGTTTGGCAGTTCCCTCTCTCTTCACTTGCTAAGACCTGTGCTGCCTTCTTTTGACTTCATGGTTCTTGAATGAGATTAACATTATTTTATGGTCTATGTCTTATAGTTAAGGAATTATTTCCCTCAATTTATTTTCTAAACTTTCCCATTAGCATTAATTTTCACACATTTAATAATGATGTAACATGATATGGAGTTTCATGGATTTACTTTCTCCTCTCCTTTTCCTCCTCCTTCTCCTCCTCTTTCCTTTTCACTTTTGAGGCAGAGTACAATGTAGCCCAGGCTAGCCTAGAACATAGTACATAGTCAAGGCTGGCCTTGAATTTCTGATCCTCCTGCTTTCAACTCTCCAGTGCTGGGATTATAGGTGTGCACCACCACCCTCAGATAGCTCCTGCTTTCTTCTGCTGCCTCCATAGGGAAGGTGGGCATGATCCCTGCCTCACTTCCTCAGGCAGAGCTGGAGTCCATGGTCTCTACAGACCCCCCCCAGCCCCTGGAGAGCTTCTGTCTCTCCTGGAAGGCATGGGGGTTCTAGCCCTCCATATGGCTTCTACTGAGTAGCCTGTTGTCCCCGGACAGTGGTGGCAGCTCTGCCTCTCCTTATCTTCTGCTACTAGCCCACAGCACAGAAAAGGGCTGTACTATGGCTGCCTGAAATGGCCAAGCCAATGCAGGAGGGGAGGAGAGGGTCTTTAATACTGGTGGAGATGACCTACTCCCCACTTCCCTGCCTGGCAGGGTTAGGAGACCTGGTGCAGCCACACATGGTGGAAATCCACTCCCTCATTTGCCTTGCAGCTGGGGCAGGGTGGGACCTTGGTTCCAAGTGTCCAGCCAGGGTTGCTGAAATGTCCTTTGACTGAAGAGAGGGGGCTTTGGTTGTGGGATTTCCACTTTCCTACTGGGGTTTCTGGCTTGTTTGTCACCATTGTGTGACTTTTCCCGGGATGCCACCAGCAAATGTCTATCCATTCCAGATAGACCAAAGAAACCATTCCACCAGCGTCTAGCTCAGTGGACCAGTGAGCTTATTGGGCTTATTAACAGGAGTATGTGTGAGGGAGTACTTACAGGAAGATGCACAAGGGTTGCTCACATGAGCCATAGGTGAGAGTTACATAGGCAGAAGCATCACCAGAAAGCCCCACACTCAGTATGGCTGATGACTCGTGAAAGCTGCATCCCAGGGTCTCCCTGCACAACTTGCAGGCAGCTCCACTGAAGAGACTTCTCTTCTCAGCACCTGTCACTGATCATACAGCTTTGGCCAGGCCTTCGTGAGTCCTTTCACTTCCTCAGCTTTAAATTCCTTAGTCCTGGGCACGTTGGGTCCTTCTTTCCTCCCCAAGGAAGTAGCTATACAACAAGCATGTGTGCCGGATGATGAGACAAAAGCACCCACACACTCACAGGGGTCCCCACTGGCCATCTGTGGCCCCTCTCCCAGAATCCTGTTTGTGCAGGAGAAGCCCAGCTGCTCTGGAGAAGGGAACCAGCCCGACTCCTCCATCCAGCTAAAGAAAAAGGCCAACTGTTGGTTTTTAAACTTAGAAAAGTCAGGATCTGTGGAGAGTTGGACCCTGTGCCCCTTGAAGTCCTGCCTGACGGTGCCCCGGCTCCTGTCTTCACAGGTCTAGAAGCTTCTCGACTCCTCCCACTTCGGCCATACAGAGTGCAGGTTGTGGCTGCTGTAGGGAGACTTCCTGTGGGACCCGGTGTGCTGACACCTCTGGTGAGTGAAACCTGGTCCCCTTGTCCTGGTGTTGCCCAAGATAAAACCACAAACCTGCCCAAAACATCGTCAGATTGTGTCTGTGGGATGCGTGTGTATGTGTGTGTTTTAACTCTACTATGTTTTCTCTCTTTTTAAAATAATCAATTTTGTGTGTGAAGTGTGTATGTACAAATGCACATCTGTATGTGCACATGTAGTCAGTGTTGGACTTCTTCCTCTGTTGTTTTCCAGTGTACATTTTATGACAGGGCCTCTCACTAAGGCTGGAGCTCAGGCTGTCTTTCTCTGCCCTCCATCACTGGCATTACAGATGTGTGCTGCTGTGCACAGCTTTACATGGATGCTGGGGATCTGAAGGTCTTCATGTTTGGGCAGCAGGCGCTTTATCTTCCGGGCCAGCTCCTCAGCCCCTACTGTGTGACTTTCAAGTGTCCATTTTGTAATGGCATTGTATCACAATGTCAAAAGGTCACATGGCCAAAAGGCCCATGAGAGATGATCTTGAATATTTAATTTTCCCGAAGCACTCTGGGTGATCCCAAGTCTCTGGGAGAGGAGGTACAGGGCCTAGTGTCTCATTTCCCATTCATAGACAGACTGTGGCCCCAGGGCTAGTGCCTGCCTGCTGCCTTTTGTAGAAATAAAAATTTATTTGTTGATTGTTGTAAAATGCCCTCAACAGGAACTTCCCATTGTAACAGTTTTCACTTGGATAGTCTGGTGGCTTTTACTCTGTCATGTGGCCATTACCACTGTTCCCCAGAAGGAAGCTCTGCCCTATTGAACTCTCACCCTCCCCACCCCCAGGCTTTCTGGGTATATAGATTTGACACAAGCGGAATCAGATCTTAGCAGGGCGTGATGTCTGCTCCATGTTGTAGAGTGTGTCTGAGCTTCATCCTTCTTATGGGACACAGGACAGGTATATAGCATTTGGGGAAGCATATTGCATCATACAGCTGTGTCATATAGGTAGGTTTTCCTTTCTCATGGGCAGATGCCTCCCAGTGGGTACTGTGGGACTGTTTAACCTCCGAGGAACTGTGTGACAATCGCCGTCCTAGTGGATATGCAGAGCTGTCCCATCATGTTTGGAAGGATTTCATTTGACCAACAGACTCATCATGGGAACTGTGTTGTGGGAGGTCAACTCACCTCTTTGTTCTGAGAAATTTGAGGTCTGGGAGCTGGAGGGTTGGGTGACACTTCAGAACCTCACAGTGGCTTCTGCTGAATAACTTCGTCTGTAGAGGGCTGGGCGCACAAGCAGGTGCGGCTGGGCTGTGTGGGGGGCGACAGACAGACATCACCAGTGAAGGGAAGTGGTGGCTGGATGTTACTACCAATCTAGCCAGGCCCCTGGGTCCTAGGATGTCTCGCTAGGGAGAGTATGAGTTATCCCAGGGCTCGTTGGGATAACTAGCCAGGGCCTAGTCCTCCGAACTTCCTCACATTTGCCAAGGGACCGTATTTGGGAAAACTGGCCTGACATGCTAGTCCCCCGGACCTGTGATCAGATATGGGGTCCACTAGGAGATGAGGCCTGGAGACGCCAGGGTTTTTTGGTCAGAGTGTAGACATGGAATGTGGCCCTATCTTCTTAGGGTCTTGATTCTGGAGAATGGGGGCTGTTCCTCTGTCTTCATGCCATCTGTGCAGTGTAATCAAAATCAGGTCACTATGTCCCCTCGCTGCCCAGAGTCTAGACCTGGGCCTAGTCTGCCACTGGGTACCATGGGAGTTAATGAACCCCTCTCAGTGAGTGCTATTCAGCTGGATGGCAGTGGCTGAGCTCAAGGACCTACCACAGTTGATAAGTCACCTTTGTCCTCTCTGAGCTTGCCTCGGGTGTGCATGTGCACGCGCGTGGGGGTGGTGGTGGTGTGATCTGCCACCAAATGCATATGGCAAGTTGTCAGATGGCCCCAAACCCACAGAATCTTGATCTCTTCATCCTGTGTGACCCTAAGAGGGCTGCCAATATGACAAGGTTGAGGGCCTTGTGTGGGGGAGATGGCCCGGATACTCTTGTTAGTTTCCTAATGCCATCAGAGCCCTTGCATGGGGCTGAGGGAAGCTTGGTGATAAAAGAGGAGCCTCATGAAGCCAAGGCAGAGCCTGGAGAGATGCAGCCATGGGGGAATGTGGGTGAGGTGCTTGCCATGCAAGCCTGGTGACCTTAGTTTGGTCCTCAAAACCCACATAAAGGTAGAAGGAGAGGACAGACTCCATCAAACAGTTCTTGGACCTCCACATGTGTGTCATGGCACATGTGTTTATACATACATCTTATGTACACAAAGTAATAATAACTGATGATGGTTGATGATGATGATGGGGATGGTGATGATGGTGATGGTGATGGTGGTGGTGGTGGTGGTGGTGGTGATGGTGATGGTGATGATGGTGATGGTAGTGATAAAAGATACAGCCATGACTCAGGGATGCCTGAGGCCACAGGAGCTGAGGGATGCAGAACTTCCTTCTGGAGTTTGAGGGACTAGGGGAATGAAGTATAGCTCACATGGAGCCAGCTAGGGGTCCTGAGTGGAAACACTGGCTCCCAAGAGCAAATTTCGAGGCCAGGTTTTGATACTTTGTAGAGTGGTTGTAGTCTCCTACACACAGGCATGATGGGAGAGCAGGCTACTTTTCAATCCTGTAGCCTTCACTCAGCAGGAAGACAGGTGTGTGCATCCAGTGCTGAGGGCTCAGGTTCCCTTGGCAGCACACTGGTTACTGTGGGAACGCCTGGTGGCAGTTTCCTAGGTGGGCAGCAAGGACAGCAGATGGCATTGTCCTGTGATCTTTGGGATACTGAGGTGTGGGAAGGGTTAGCTTTTATTAATAGAGTTCCCAGGAATCCTTGATGGATGCCACTGAAGGGACACTGAGCACTCCTTGTCCTCTGGACAGGAGAACAGACATATGGCTTGTCTCCAAGTAAAGGCTGCCACCTCATCTCCCACAGGAATGTCTAGGGTGGGGCTGGGAAGATTGTTCAGTGAGTAAGAAAGCTTGCTCTGCAGGATGAGGCTCTGAGTTCAAACCCCCAGCAGCCATACACAAAACCCTGCATGGCTGCGTGTACCTGTAACCCCAGAGAGACAGGCAGATTCTGAGAGGCCAGCCCAGCTGCAGTGGTAGCTTCCAGTTCAGTGAAAGGACCTGGCTTAAGGCAGTACCACGGAGACACAGGAAGATACCGATGTCCTGCTGTGACTTCTGCTTGAGCACTGGAGCACTCACTGGAGCACAGCATCGTCACACTCATGTGGACTTCACACACACACACACACACACACACACACACACACACACACACGAAATGCTGAGAGCATTTGCTGTATGCTGTGGCCTGGAGTCCATGAAATGAGGCATGTCAGACCACCCATATGAAGGACTCTCATGTGTGGGTTGGAGAAGCACCAGTGTCCTGTTAAGTTCCAGCCTAGAGCCTGGGATGACTCTACTGACTGTAGATGTGTGCAGGGTATGGAGGCCTCTAGCCAGTATCCTCCTCCCCAGTGACTTGGCATTGCTAGAGACCATGGAGGTCGGGTGCAGACATAGAGGATGGCTGCACTAGGAACCTGGGAGAAGATGTCATCTGCTGGACAAGAACAGAAGCCTTGGGGGAGCCCTATAACAAGTCCATCTTAGCTCTCCAGCCTTCAAGATGAGGGACAAAGGATGTAAGTGACTGTAGGCTCTAGGCTAGAGCTGTGTGTGGTCATCAGGGGCTCCCAGCCTGTTCCTCTCAAATTTGAGATTATCCCAGGCCATCTGTCTCTATAGAGATAGTTCAGCGGTTAAGAGCACTGGCTGCTGTTGTAAAAGACACAGGTTGGGTTCCCAGAACCCACATGACTGCTCACAACCATGTAGAACTTCAGTTCCAGGAGATTTGACTCCCTCTTCTGGCTGCTGTAGGCATAGCACACACATGGTATACAGACAGGCAAGAAGGCACATACTCATACACAGGAATAAAAAGTAAATCTTAAAAAAACAGAGTTAGAGGTAATAACTGAGATAATTCTGACCCTTACTGAGCTATAGTTCCAGCACTTTCTAAAAGTTTATGTTCCTGGGCTGAAATTATTTCGATCTACATTGGCGTGTGGGCAAGTGTGGTGTGGCTTATTTATTGTGGATTGACAGGTTTTTTTCAAACATGCCATCTGTAGGTTTTTATAGAACTCTGTATCTATTTTAATAAACAATTGAACTTTTTGTTTTTCTGTGCAATTTTATTTTGTGTGTGTGGGTGACCTGGACTTCAACTGTAGACCTCTTGTCCACAGGATTGTTGGATGGTGCTGGCATGGGGGAGCTTTCTGCTTTATTCTGTTTTGTTGCTTTTAATGTGTTCCCACCTTCATGAAAAGAAAAGCTATTTTAATTGTCCAGAGCACACCACCTCCTCCACAGCTTTCTGTGGGAACCATGTCCTGTGTTCTCATCACCCCTACCCTGTCCCTGTTGGTGTAGAGTACCAACAAATTAATAAAGAAATTAAGTAATATAGAAAGGCACAGGGTGTGTGCCTGTGGCATGTTCTTGTAAGTACCATGGTGTTGGTGAAGCTGAGCAGTACAGTCACCAAACACCTGGAGAAAGAAAAAAGGCAAAGCCATTGGTTGCTGTGTTCTGCAACTAGAGATGGCATCTGTCCCCAGGATAGTCAGTGGTTATTCTGTCATCCCCATGATGCAGTCAGGCCACAGTGGACTCTGGTGATCAGCTCTGGGGGAAATCCTGAGCCTGGTGGACTCCCCATGGCAAGCTAGGGTTTGTGTGAACATGGACTCTCACCAAGGTGACTCCTCTCTCTTGTGAACGTGTATTGTCATTGAGGTGGCATCCCTTTGTGTGAATGTGATATGTTTTATTATTAATTAGATTTAATTAATTAAATAATACATTCTGAAAAAAAAAAAACAAGCCAGGCAGTGGTGGCACATGCCTTTAATCCTAGCACTTGGGAGGCACAGGCAGGTGAATTTCTGAGTTTGAGGCCAGCCTGGTCTATAGCGTGAGTTCCAGGGCAGCCAGGAGACCCTATTTCCAAATATTTAACAACAAGAAGAAATCAGCTGTAGTCTAGTGACTGAATTAGACAGAACAATTTTGGCCCCAAGTATGATAGAGAGGAAAAGGCACACCTGTCTTGAAAAACTAAATGATGATGGTGATGATGATGGTGATGATGGTGATGATGATGATGATGGTGATGATGGTGATGATGGTGATGATGATGGTGGTGATGGTGATGATGGTGATGGTGATAATGGTGATGATGGTGGTGATGATGGTGATGATGGTGATGATGGTGATGATGGTGATGGTGATGATGGTGATGGTGATGATGGTGATGATGGTGATGATGGTGGTGATGATGGTGATGATGGTGATGATGATGGTGATGATGGTGATGATGATGATGATGATGGTGATGATGGTGATGATGGTGATGATGATGATGATGATGCAGATGCAGCAGGTGATGTAGCTGCAGCAGCAGCATTCTGGCTGTTCTCACCCAACTTTCTCATCCCTCACCTCCTTCCATCACTGTTCTCTTCTGATCTCTTTTCAACATCCCTGTCCTTTGTTTTGTCTCTGTCCCTCTGGGTTTGGCCAGGCCCTCCTGTGTGGCCTGGGACTGGAACTCTCTACTGGAGCTGCAGGACTCAGCAGCTGGTGCACAGGCTCAGGCAACGTCACCCTCTCCCAGGGTCACTCGGGCCTCCCTGTGCTCCCAGACTACCACCTCCACTCTGTAGGTGTTTCCACACAGTGGCCTGCAAACTGTTTAGGGAAAGGACTGGAATAATCCAGAACTTACCCCGTTTCCCACATTATTGCCCTGAACTTGAAAATAGATGTTTTTCAACCTATTTCAGTTTATTGCTGGTATCAAGTGGGAGGACAAGCCTGTAGTAGTGCGCTGCTGTGGCCGCCCAGAAAACAGGACAAAGAGGCGTTTTTCATAGACGGAAGCCCTGCCAGACCTCAGCAGAGGGAACCACTATCCTGGCCAGCAGCATACTAGACAGTGGAACGCCAAGCATCTCAGCTCACGTGTTTTTATTGATTCAGAACTCCTCAGGTGCAGATCATAAGCAATCAAACATCCCCCACAGAAATCCAACACCTGCAGACAATACTAAACTCGAAGACCTAGGCAGCCCCTCACCCAACAGTGCATAAAACCATTTCAAACATAACTGAAAATAAACATCTACAACATAAGCCCAGTATACTGACTCTACCTTGTAGAGGAGGGGGTCCCCCCAACTCTTGTCCTACTCAGCCACCAGGCTTCTTTGCCCCTGCTTTTCTCTCCTCTGCCCTTCCCTCTCCTCTCCCTCACTGCCCAAAAAGAAATGAGTCTTTTTTGGCCCATTTTCAGTGTGAGATGCATTTAGAGCTCACCAGAGAGAGAGTCACAGATAAGCAGGAGGCACTAGCCCCTGGCCTCCCTAGCTGGCAGCTGTCCCCTGTTTGTCTAGACTCTCAGCTCATCCTAGGGTTGAAAAGTCACAGGCAGCCTGCTATGTGACTAGGTCTACAGATCAAAGGAGGGGATCTTGAACCCTAGGATGTACATTGGATAAGGCTTTGTGTCCTGAACTAACAGATGGAGGATTTGGGGAGGGAGCAACACCAGACACTGGCAAGACTGTGCCTCCCTGAAGAACTCAGCCAGCGAGGGATTCAGGAGCAGGGAACTATGATTAGGAATTTTAAAACTCTGTTTTGTATTAACAGCAGTGTGCCAGCCATTTCTGCCTTTTCTCTAAGCTGACTGCAAGGTTGAAAATGAACTGCTTCACTTTCACTCTGTGACTCCTAGGACTCTTATTGTGAAGGGAGCCTCACTGTTATCCACCCCCTACTCCACCCCCCCCACCCCATCCCCCACCCCATCCCCCACCCCTGCCTCCCACTTCTGGGATCTCAAGCCCTGCTTCAGTGGCTTTAGGTCTTGCCCTTGTATCCTTTCATTTCCTGCCTCTGTGGCCAAGCACCATGTTCATGTGCCCACCTCAGCTGTTCCATCACTGGCCCTGCAAAGTCCTCAGAGCTGGACCAGCTGCTCCCCCACCCCAAGGAGCAGTGAGGCCCCGAGTCTTGTAGGGGAAGTTCTGAACATGGGGACTTTCACTGTTTCCTCAGAGCCTAGGGTGTCTCTAGTGCTGGTGCTCACGTTTGTTGCCCCGAAGCCTGCTCCTCTCCACTGTCTTTTTCCAGCTTCAGGTTGATGAGACAGTAGCTTCCTGGCTCCTCTAAGTGTGTGCGGTGATTGGTGGTGATTGGCGCTATGGTGCTATGGTCATCTCTGGGGAGACTGGAGGCAAGTTGAGTGTGTACACATCATGGAAGATAAATGAGGTAGCATTGTCTCATGCGCTGCTGCCTGAGGTGAGGTCCTTGAACTCCCGTGGCCACCCAACCAGATCAGTAGCCTAAAGCTATGAACACCACAGTCCTTGTAGTTCCGTAGGTGAGAAGTCTGAAGAAATCAAGGAGTCAGGTGCAGGCGTGGGCTCTTCAAAGACTTTGGGGATAGTCCCTCCTGCCTCCTCCAGTCCTACCTAAAGGCCCCGAGGGATAGACAGTCCTTGCAGAAGCTTCTTCCAGCTTCAGAGATGGCAGGTGCTTCCTGGCTTGTGGCCCCATCTCTCTTCCCTCCCTCTTGTCACCGCCTGGCTATCTTATTTGGCTTTCACATTCAGACCGTAGGGCAGTCACTGATCATTGAGGGAAGGCCGGTCAGATATTCAAACAAGAACCTGGAGGCAGGAGCTGAAGCAGAGGGCATAGAGGAACACTGTTTAGTGGCTTGCCCCTCCTGGTTTGCTTAGCCAGCTTTCCCGTACCACCCAGGATCACCCGCCTGGGGTGGCGCCACCTACACTGAGGCTGTGTCCTCTCCCAGCAGTCATTAATCAAGAAAATACTCCACAGATTTGCCTACAGGCCAGTCTGATGGAAGGCCTTTTCCTCAA
This sequence comes from Cricetomys ansorgei, assembly GCA_026225945.1. NCBI lineage: Eukaryota > Metazoa > Chordata > Mammalia > Rodentia > Nesomyidae > Cricetomys > Cricetomys ansorgei. The sequence continues at coordinate 35,517,335 of JAMJFZ010000597.1, forward strand.
CTGAGATTCCCTCTTCCCAGGTGACTTTAGCTTGTGTCAAGTTGATAAAAACTGACCAGCACACCATCCGGTATTGTTACCTCGTACCTTGGTTAAGTCAGACTCTCTTTGTTATTTTCCAGTATATACTCCAGGATAGGTGGCCCACCAGCTTCCAAAGATTCTCTCTCTCATTATAGGAGCACTGGGATTACAGACATGTGTTGCCAGGCCTGGCTTTATGTGGGTCTAGGGACTTTGAACTTAGTTCGCCATGCTTACATGGCAAGCACTTTACCGATGACACTGTCTTCCATTTTGACAAGTTTGGTTGAGTCTGCGGGTGTGGGCTGGGATGTGGAGGTAACTGAAGTTGGCTTGTGCCTTTCTTAAGAATTCCTGCTGCTCATGCTTCCCTCACAGTTATTGCTTCAGGTGCCTTTTCAGGGTCTTTATGGCAGTACCTGCAGGCTGCCTAGGCAGGCTTTCACCTTATGGTTAAGGACACTGGGAGGGGATGACATGATGCTCAGAGAGTGCCATGTCCTTCAACATGAGTGCGTTGAATCCCTAGAATGTCTTACAGTCACTCTGTCCTCAGCAGGAACCCGCTCTAAGGGAAGAGCAGATCCCATGTAAATTGCTTGCAGGTACACATTGAAAAGTGGAGGAGGTGAGGAAGCTGCCCATCCCCCTGAGTCCAGCAAAGGGCAGCCGGCTGGCGGCTCCTGCGATGGTCAGTGTTGACTGTTAACTTGACAGGATCTAGAATCATCAAGGAGACAGGTGGGACTTGAACAATTATCTAAACTAGGTTAACTGAGAAGTGAAGACCCGTCCTGACTGTAGGTGGTACACTCCATGGGCTGCTCTTCAGACTGAATAAATAAGGAGAAATTGATCTGAGCACCAACATTCATCTCTTTCTGCTTTGTGACTAGGGATGCAATGTGATCAGCCACTTCCTGCTCTTGCCACCATGCCTTCCCCGCAATGGTGGTCTGTATCCCCTTGAACTATGAGCTAAAATAAGCCCTTTCTCCCTTAAGTTGCATTTATCAAGGTGTTCTATCACAGCAATGAGAAAATAACCCAGCTCATGGCTATGGGTTCATAGATGCTCCATGAACATGGGTTAGGCTGATTCCAAGCAGTGGTTGGGTTAGTTTATGAAGAGTCATAGCTCTACTCCTGAGAAAATGCTGACAGTGATAAGATGTTCCCAGATCTTGCTTAGCCAAGCTTCTATCTCTCGTCTAAAGGCTTTGGAAGGTGAGCAAGACCCAGATTCCAAGGCAGGATAGGCAGGATCTCAGGTGGGACTGAGAACAGCAGACAAAATGCAGAGGCATTTGAGAGGTCCCTGGGCAGGAGTCTGACTGTGGTCTGATCAGGCTTCGTAGGGAGAAGTCAGAGCAGGCTCAGGCTTAGTTTTGACTCCCTTTCCAGACTGTGAGCCCTGAAGATGAAGGCTGTTGAGTGTGGAAGCTGCTGGGCCGTGCCACATCCTAGGACCTGATAACAAGGACCCAGCACGTGGCTGGCTGGGGCTCCAGGATTTTAAACATTCCAGACCTATTCTCTGAAGAAAACTAAAGCATTGGCATTCAGACTGCAGAGGATGGTGGTTCCCACAACTGTCTGAATAGCAGGAATCAACCAAAGCCAGCTTAGCCTAAACACTGTCATCAAGCAGTGACAATGGCAGGTTGGGCAGCCACAGCCCCTCGGGAGACACAGCAGGACCGTCCCCAGGTGGGCCTGCGCTTGGCAGTCGGAGCTCCTGGGACTGTGCGCTTTCTTCAGTCGTAGCCAGCATTGGTGTCTCTCAGAGGGTCCTCTCACTCCAGGGTTGATATTGGCTTTTGGAGGCTTTACTAACTCTGCACAGAGCTGTGTGAGTCTAAATACTTGGTTTAATATTTTAAGTGTTTTGGTAGCACACACATTTCAGCCTTAAAATGCCAGTGGCGTTTCTCTTCCCTGTCCTTTGAGGCGTGCACACTCTTGTGCGTATGTATGTATGTATGTGTGTGTGTATGTATGTATGTATGTGTGTATATGTATGTATGTATATGTGTGTGTATATATGTATGTATGTGTGTATATGTATGTATGTATATGTGTGTGTATATATGTATGTATGTGTGTATATGTATGTATGTATATGTGTGTGTATATATGTATGTATGTATATGTGTGTGTATGTATGTATATGTGTGTGTATGTATGTATGTATGTATGTGTATGTATGTATGTATGTGTGTGTGTATGTTTTCTCTTTGTCTCTGTGTTTCTCCCTCTATGTATGTTTCTCTCTCCTCTGTGTGTGTGTGTGTGTGTGTGTGTGTTTCTCTTTCTCTCTGTTTCTCTGTGTTTCTCTCTTTCCTCTCTCTCCTCTCTCTCTCTGTTTCTATCTCTGCGCATGTTTCTCTCTCCCCCTCTGTTTTTCTGTGTGAGTGTGTGTGTGTGCGCGGGCATGCCTCTCTTTCTTTCACTCTCTCTCTCTCTCTCTCTCTCTCTGTGTATTGCTGCAGAAGTTTATTTTTAGTTATATATAAAATAAATGTTTTTATGCACTGTTGGGTGAGGGGCTATCCTAGGTCTGTGGTGTTTTGTATTGTCTGCAGGTGTTGGATTTCTGTGGGGTTGTTTAATTGCTAATGATCTGCACATGATATCGGTAGAATACCTGAGGAGTTCTGGAAAAATAAATACACCTGAGCTCAGATGCCTGGGGTTGAGGGGGGTCCACTATGGAGTCTGGCACTAGCCAGGATGGTAGTTCCCTCTGTTGAGGTCTGGCAGGGTTTGTAGTTATCAAATATGCCTCCTTGTCTTCTTGGCTGAGCTACCACAATGGTATATTACTATGGTGTATGTGTTTCTCTCTTCCTTTTCTCGCTGTGTTTGTTTCTCTTTCTGCCCCCAGCCCGCTGTGTGTGTGTGTGTGTGAGAGTGTGCGTGAGTGTGTGACCTAGAGGTCTATGTTGGGTGTTTTCCTCTATCTCTCAACCTTAGTTTTTAAGACACTGTCTCCTATTGAACCCAGAGTCATCACTTTGTCTAGATCAGCTGACCATCCAGCCCCAGAGATCCTCTCATCTCTGCCTCCCCAGTGCTGGGATCTCAGGTACGTGGCATCATGCGCAGCTTTTTTTATGTGGGTGCTGGAGATCTGAACTCAGATCCTTATGCTTATGTGGCAAGCACCTTACTGACTGAGCCACCTCCCCAGCTCATAGCTCTGTAAGTCTGTTGTATGGCGCACCTGGGACCAGAAGTCAAGGACCTGACTCTGCTTTGGGCACTGTGGTTTAGAAGGTACATCAGCCTCAGGCCCCAGAGGCAGGGACTGTCGTGTGAAGACAATTGTAGTAGAGGTCCCCTGGACAGTCCTGCTTGGGGTCTTGGATGCTGAGTCACACTCTACTTGCACCTCGTAGAGCCCAGCAAAGCTGCCTTCTCCTCTGTCATGGCCAAGGTCCCTGGCTAAGGTCAGTGTACTTTAACCAAGCTGGATGCTGCAGAAAGGAAGCTGGGACGCTTATTGTTCCAGTGATGGCTGGTCCACGTGTCTGTGGGGACGTTTCATACCCAGTGGTGCCGTTGGTGATTCCTGGTGTTGTAGGGCTGTGTGGATGTTTCTCATCATTCTTTGGCAATGTGAGAGATTTAGTTACTTTTTGTATGTTAATCTCTTACCTGTCTGACATGGTGACTTTCTTTGCTAGTTCAGTTTATCTTTAGATTCTCTTGGGCTTTCAATGCAGAGTAGGTAATTATCTGGAAATAATGATTACCTCCATTAGTTTCAGTCCTTGAGCAGGGTGTTCACTTTCCTGCCTGCTTTCGTTAGTTGGCCATGCTGTGTCTCAGAGGTTCTGTTCAAGTTAGAAAACTTATTGCTTGTCAGCATTACAGGGGACCGATCATGATGATGTTCCTTGGTGTCCATGGCAGACTGTCTAAGGCCTGGACTTCTTAAGCCTGCTGGACATATGGACTTGCTGGGCCCAGGACTCAGAACTGCAGACTGGACAGCATTGCAGGAGGAACTGAGGGCCTGTGGCTCTTTCCGTCATTTACTTCTTCTCTTCCGTGAAGCCTTTACCATGTAGGTCCTTCCTAGCCATGATGGGCAGCTCTGCAGAAATATTATGTGATGTTCTAGGTGTGTGATCAAGACGGCAAGAGCAGAGTGCATTGTGTGCACTGGAACTCATGAATTCTGCTGTAAAGAAGCCAATATTCAAGCCTGAACTAATACTGGCTATCACAGGGTCTGTTTGCTCTAGGAGCAAGGGCCAAAGCTGGCTGGGGCCTGAGGAGAAACTCAGTTTGCACTGTCTATTATCTGGGGGAAGAGGGGATGCTGAAGCAACTGTCTGAGGCTGCCCTGATGCTGGCCACGAAAGGATGGGTTGTCCCATTGCCAGTACCAACCAGGAATGGCACTTGCTTCCAGGACAATGACAGAACCCTCTTGCCAGCCTTCTTTCCAACTGACCTAGAATCTCCCTGAGAAGCCAGCTTTCCAGACCTTTAGTAGAACGAACCAGCCCACCATGGTGGATCCTCTAGGTGGCAATGGTTAATGGAAATAGTTTAAATGGCAGCACGTGTTTTCTGACTCAGACCATTGAGTCTGACATGACAGCAATGATGCAGGGATGGAGGCATGACTCAATGGGTAAAGTGCTTGCTGTGTAAGCTGAGGACTTGAGTTTGCTTCCCCAGGACCCGTGTAAAAAGCCAGGCATGGTGGCACACTTCTGTAGTCCCAAACCTGGAGGGAAGAGACAGCAGGATCCCTGGAGATTTCTGGCCAGTCAGTCTAGCCTAATAAATGAGTTTCAGGGTCAGTGAGAGATGCCTTAAAAAATAAGGTGGAGAGCGACTGAGGAATACTCCAGCATTGACCTTTGGCCTCCACACATGTACGTATGCAGGAATATGTACACACACACACACACACACACACACACACACACACGAGTGTCTATCATGTCCCACCGTCCTTTTCTCCTGGGTGAAGAGCCATTTCAGATTTCCTGCCACCACTGTCATGTGAGCACAGCTCCTGCCTTCAGAGAGGAGCTAGGCAGCCTCCCTTTCCTGTTGGGCAGGTTGTCTGTGGGCTCCAGGGAGAAGCCAGTCCAGGGAACCTTGGAAGGGGCTGTCTTAGCTGTTCTCTGAGAAGGTTCCCTGCTACAGAGAATTGGAATTGGCTACAGAGGGACCCAGGCACTCTTACTCAATCCAGATGTGTTTCCCAAACTCACTTGGCCTGAGGACTATAGGGTGTGTTTGTATGGACTGGAAGCAGTTTTCTAGCATCAGGTGGTCATGGCAGCTTGAGAAGGCGCTGAAATCAGCAGCTCAGTCATTGGGGGAGAGGGCAAGCTGAAGGGAAGAGCATCAGAGAAGGGGGTGATCATGGGACTTTCTACTTTGATTCATGCAAAGACACACACAGGGACAGACTTGGGGTCTGTGCATTAGAAAGTGTTTAGGGAAATTCCCAGGGAAACAAGACAATTGGAGAGTATGTCCCTGAATGTCTGCGACATCCTCTCACTGAGAATTTCACCAGTGTTTGGGCTGCAACCGTGTAGGGTGCCATTCCAGAGCGCCTTGGAAAGGTGATGCAGACAATAGGAATCCGTTGTCTCCCCTCCTGAAGGATAGAGGTAGGAGATGGTAGCATTATGGGGCTGGCTTCTCCTGAACCTCTCTCCTTTTCTTGCTAATGGAGTTTTTTAGCTGCACCGCACACGGTCATCCCTCTGCCTTGTATGTGAATGTGCCCAAACTCCAGCCTCTTCCGTTAAAGACCCTGTGACAGTTTATCTTGACTGTCAACTTGAGGAGATTTATACTCACCATAGAAACACACTTCTGGGTGTGTCTGTGAGGGAGTTTCTAGAGTAGGCTCATTGAGGTGGTAACCAATCCTGAGTGTGGGCGGCACCATCCCATGGTCTGGGATTTTACAATGTATAAGAAGGGGAAAGCGACCTAAGCATTCATCTCTCTGCCTTCAGAGTGTAGATACAATGACCAGCCACTCACACTCTTGCAGCCATGCCTTCCCCACCATGATGGACTGCACCCTCAGACCGCGAGCCAAAATAAACCCTTACTTCTTTGAGTTGCATTTGTCAAGCATTTTGTCACAACAACGGAATTCATTATTGAATCAGTACCGACTGTACTGGATTTGATGTACTTAGGTTTTGCGGTGCTGGGGATAGAGCCCAGGCTGGCTCTCTGCCACTGAGCTCTGTTCAAAGTCCCTTAACCACCCTTTGAAAGTGTTCTATCCAAGTCATGTGACCAGGCCCAGGGATGGGACTCCCACATAATGGATCTGGAGAGGCACACAGTTCAGCCTGTCGGTCCACAGACCTCTGGATGTCACTTTGTGGACCTCCTAAGTTTTTAGAGTTGGTCTCCAAAACTTTGAGCTATTGCCTGGAGATTTTTGTCCATGTCTTCCACGAAGATCAGCCTTCACATCCTCAATGACTGAGCAAGTAGGAGAGTGTGCCCACCTGTGCAGTGGAGGCTTCAGACAGCAGGGCAAATGCCTGTCTAGGATCTTGCACTGTAGGGGACACACCCTGTGCTGGTTATTTTTACCTTGGCTGTAACCAAACACCTGACAAGAAGCATTTCAGTGAAAAAAGGGTTTGCTTAGGTTTGCAAGGATTACTGTCCGTCATAGCAGGGCAGGCATGTCAGCAGGAGTAGCAGGCAGCTGGCCACATGGCTTCTGCAGTCTAGAACCTAAGCCCACAGGAGGGTGCTGTCTACAGATAGGGTGTGTCTTCCCACCTCATAAACCTAATCTAGGAAATCCCTCTCAGACTTGCTCAGAAGTTTGTCTCCATGGTGATTCTAAGTCCCATTAAATTGACATTCAAGATGGACCATTACACAGCCATAATACCGGTTTCATTCAGCTGCACCCATGGTGTTCTGGTTGGGCGGGTGGAGTAGGCTGCTTCTCTGGAGAATTCAAGGGGCAATTGGGTAGAGGGGTGTAGCTTTCAAGCAAGGTTTCCCTGAGGAGCTGGTGCCTGATGGGATCTGGCCCCCCGTGTGGCTGACCCTGGATTTCTCTAGTCAGTTCAGCTCCCAGGGTGCTAGGGCTCTTCTTCCCAGGAGGCTGCCCTCTGTCGGGTAGTGACCTTGACCTGGGTTTAAATATCTAAACAAAGCCCTGGGGGCAGCTTGGGAATGGAAGGTCTCCCTGCTCTAAGTACCAACAAGTTTCATACATTTGAATGCGCAAAATAAACCGCAAAATAAAATCTCTCATCTGGTGTTTCGCAATTCCCTCTGGAAGGAGACCTCTGTGAATTTTAAACTGGAAATCGGTCTATGAACCTCTGAGATTTTTGAATTGATCCCCAAAGGCATTGCTGCCATTGCCTGGACGGTTTTGTCTGTTTCTTCCATCACAGATCAGTTTTTGTGCCCCCTGACAATGAATGAGTAGGAAACTGTATGCACCTGCCAGGTCAGGGGCTTTAGGTGGCAAATAAGCCAGTTTCAGAACACTTCAGTAGCAAAATGCTTCATATTTGTGGAAATTGCTTCTCAGCGGTGATTTTTCTTTTCTCCTATTAACAGCTGTCCAGCAGGGCTGATGCAAGAGGCCCACACTGAGCATTGACCCTTACTGGCCTGGGAGCTTACAGCTCTGCATTTACCTCTAAGAGCATGGCTGTCCCAAAAAGCAACTGCCCAGGGTGGCACAAAGCCGCCCTTCCTGTGCCTCACCATTGCCTGCTGTCTGTGCCCAAGAAACCTCTTTTGCAGTCTGGTCCTGAGGGGATTCGGGGACCAAAGACAGCCCCTGCTCCCCAGAACGAAGCAAGACAAAATGCAAGACATCCCATTCAGTTTGAGAGTAGGACAAATGATGAGTGGGTATTTAGTGTGTGTCCATGTATCCAGCAGAGTGTTCTCAGAGCAACTTCTGTTTCCTGATAACCTGAAAGTGAATGCCCAACTGCACTCTGCCCTGCCTAGTAGTCAATCATTAATGCTTACCCAGACCCCTGTCAGGTGGCCAGGTGTCTGCTGTTCCCATGGAGCTGCTTACCACATTCCTTATTAGGGTCAAGACCTTCTAGGTCAGGCCTCTGGCCTTGGGATCTCAGGACCTTCCAGCAGAGAACCTGGTGATGGGGTTCAGCTGGCTCTCCCTCCAGTCACCCAGCTTCCAGACCCAACCCCTAGCCTCTTCAGACATGTGTGGTGGAGCTCTTCTTAGGTTCCTGCCTGCTTATGGGTGTCTCCTCAAGGTCAGCATGTGGACACATTGTGGGGTGTCCCTGTGGATGGAGAGGTTGCTGGTAGTGGCTTGGACTGGAGAACCTCACATCATTATTCTCCTGCTTAAGGCTATCAGCTCTATTATCAGAATTGGGCTGTGACTTTAGCCTATCACGAACATCCTCATCACCTTCCTTTATTATGGAAAGAAGACCTGAAGTTAAGCTCATCTCATAGTTCTGGCTTATGACCAACCCAGATACCCATGGGTACTGAGACTACATGAGACCTGGAAAATGAGCATTTAAAATTGTGCATTTACAACATTGATACTTGTCACATTTCTGCTCAGATCTGACCTTAACCATCCCTAGGGGTCTGGGACACTGGACTCTGGACACTACTCCCAATCACTGGCGGTAGCTGGAGTTGACACTCCATTGAGGGCAGGTTCAAGGCCCATGCTCTTCCCACCCTCATCCCCTCATCCCACCAGCCCCATGGTCTTGCTCCTGTCTAGCGTGTGTTCACTGAATGCCCACTGTATCCCAGATGATGGATGGACAGCAGCAAAGCAAGTGTTCGCTTCAAGCTGTTGGATGCAGTTTCAGGCAGCTGGGAGTGGAATACATTTGAGAGGGGTTTCCTGTGCACCCCAGGAAGGGAGTTCTGGGGACTGGAACATCTCATCTGCTCTCCAGGCTGGGACAGAGCTGGCCTGGGCTGCACAAGGTCCACTTGCACACCTCACACCTGTTTCCTAGGGCCGACAGGGAGCTGTGCTCTAAGCTGGAGCCAAGGACGAGTGCTCCCTTCATGGGGAGCCAACAGAGCACAGGTCTTTCTTGCTCCTCAATGAAAGCTTCTGCCTCTGACCTGTTCCTGGACACCCAGGAGCCCAGCTGCAGCCGTTGCTCATCAGTTGCGTCTGTCTTTGCCAGACCCACCTTTCTCTCTGTCCTTACTGGGATTGAAAGCGGGTAGCCTCAGGAGCTGGAAGCACTGGGGCCTCGTAACATCTGTCAGTACAAAAGGCTCTGGGAGATGAAACAGGAAGGGTCTGACTTCCCTAGGCATGATTTTCTTCTTCTTTTACTCAGGTTGTTTTAGAGATAGCTTGCTTACTTGCTCATCCTCAGAGAGGCCTTTAGTATCTAGCCCAGCAGGTTGTGTGGCTTTGGTGGGGTCCCTTGGTGATGGTGGCTGAGCAGGCAGACTGCATGGTGAACTACTCAGCTGTATAGCCTGAGCAGGCTGGCAGAGCTGTTGCAGGGCCATTCTGACCGCAGCCTGCCCTGATGCTATGGCACCAGTGTGTGAGCATCTTTATCCCCTTCCCACAGGCTATCAGCAGGGTCCTGACCACCCTTAGTGCTACCTTTCCACAAGGAACCATTGACAGTGATATATGCCATGGGGGCCAACAACCCCATGTCCTGTTGGCCACTAGCAGCTCGGCCACCTTGTCCTGTGTATGCCTCAATGTCAAACCTGTAGTATTGGGAAGCCATCGCAGCTCCTGGGCATAGCCTAGCTGTTGCTACTTCTGCCGCTGCCATGGCTGTGGTCACTACTACCATTGTCACCGCTACGGAGGTTGCTGCCACTGCTGCTAGCACCTCTGCCAGGATCCAGCAGGTGCAGCAGATCATGTCAAGAGACTGCTTTGCACCCTCCTCTACCATCTCTCTCTCTCTCTCTTTTAGATGTATTTATTTATTTGTATGAGCACTCAATCTGCATATACACCTTCATGCCAGAAGAGGAGGATCAGACCCCCATTATAGATGGTTGTGAGCCACCACATGGTTGCTGGGAATTGAACTCAGGACCTCTGGAAGAGCAGTCAGTGCTCTTAACTGCAGAGCCATCTCTCCAGCTCCCCTCTACCATCTCTTGACAGATCAGCTCAGGGGAACCCAGTGAGCACAAACATATCTCGTGTTGAATCCAAGAGTGTGAACGAATTTCATATCTGCCAAGAGGTTACATGTACAAGTCCAGCCATTGGACAACCACTGAGCAAGTGCCCGCACTATCCCACCTCTGTGTATCTGAGAGTAGCTCAGCGGATCCTCGGTGAGCCAGGCTGGGAGACCTGTGTTGTATGCTGCTCCCTTCTGCTCCAGCACAAGCTTCAGTAAAGTCTGCCTAGGGTGGATGCTTGCCCTTTTCTGATCTCAAACAAAGCAGCAGAGCCTAGAGCTGAACTGGAGACACTAAGAGCTGAGCCTGGAGGCACCGGGTGGCCACATTTGGCCTTTTATGTTTACTTCCCAAAGTTTGCAAAATATTTCTCCACATATTTTATGTGTAAGGGAAGTTTGTCTGCACATATATCTGTGTATCATGTGTGTGTCTGGTGCTCACAGAGGCCAGAAGAAGGTGCTGGATCCTCTAGAACTGGAGTTGGATGGTTGTGAACTGTAGACTGTACCTGGGTCCTCTGCAAGAGCAGTCATGTTTAGAGAGCCAGCAGCTCTCTAAACCGCTGAGCCATCTCTCCAGACCCCTATTGATTCTTACACCCCCAAAGCCACAAACCCCATGCCAGGAAACCTCCCCTGTCCTCCAGGTTTGTGTGGGATGGTGAACTCTGCCCTCCTTTGCTGTCCCAGACCATGTGAACACACCTCGCTCAGAGAAGCTGCTCTGTGTCCATCTCGTCTGTGAAGCTGCAACTGCTTTGACGTTAGAGCACAGGGTCAGCTCAGGGTTAATGAGGACCTGTGGCTGTCAACCCGCTGGCTTGTTAGGCCACCTGAGAGCTTTTAAAGTGCAATAGCCATGGTGAGGCAGTGAAATAAGAATTTCTGGCCTGGCACTGGTGCGTTTGAAAAAGCTGTGCAGCCAGGATGAGAGCATGAATAGTTTCCTTAGAACCGGAGGCCTGGGTGGAAATCTTAACAGAGTATGTGATTATCTCACGAGTTGAGCACCCCCTAAACCCATACATCTAAAGCACTTTGATATCCAAACCCCCATGAACAGAAACATCAAGACATGAGTGGAAAATTCCATTCCTGACTTCAGGTCATGGGTTGTAGCTGAAACGTGGGTACACTGAGAGTGCTGTATAAAATCACCACCAGGCTGGGTACATATGACATACAAATAAAATCATGTCAAACCTGGGTCCTATCCATAAGACGTTTCATTATGTATGTGCCAATAATCTCAAACCCCATAGTCTGGCTTCCCTGGGGATGAAGGATCCTTATCCTGGGATAATGTCAGGTCAGGTTTCAGATCCCTATTAACTCTCACACAGGTGGTGAATGAGGGTCTAGAGAGCTGGCTCAGTGGCTAAGCATGCTCTTCTGGAAGACCAGAGTTCTGTCCCGGCAGCTCCCAACTACCTAGAATTCCAGCTCCAGGGGCTCTGACATCCTCTTCTGGCTTCCACAGGAAACTGCACTCCTGTGGCGTGCACTCACACAGACACACGTGACAAGAATAAGTCATAAGGATGCTGAATGAATGGATGAGAGAATGCTGAAGTTACTTTGAAGCTGATGCCTAACTGAGATGGACAGGGAGAGCTGGGTCCTTTGATCATGGACCTTGGGTCCCTTGCTGAATCCTGTGTGACAGAGAAGATTCAGGAAGAAATCATGAACATGTTCAGCTAGTGAATACAGGAGACTTGTTTACACTGAGTTAGAGATAGAGATAGATAGATAGATAGATAGATAGATAGATAGATAGATAGATAGATTGATTGATTTCCAGATACTATCTCACTATGTAGACCATACTGGCCAGGAACTCACAGAGATCCTTCTGCCTCTGCTTCTCAAGTGCTGGGATTAAAAGCATCCTCCTCCACACCTGGCCTGCCCTGAAATTTTAATTGAGTACTGCACAGGGTGAACTTTGGAATTTTAACTTACAAACCTTCCTGGCTGATGGAGAAGGCTCAGTGCAGGGGCTGTCCCTGCAGGTGGGCTGGGCCCCAGAGGGAACATTGTCAGCGGGGGCATCGTCTCCTGCCTCAGTGGGAAGATCCTAAGGAGCCTCACAGGGAGGAGTGTGAGTAGGTGACCTCAGATATCTGAGGGTCTTTGAGGCCCCCGGGGGACTACTGGCCCCTGGGAAGAACTGTCACTGGCTTCTGCCCTTTGGTGTCATAGACTGCACCCTGGATGCAGGATAGGGGAAAAGCCAGAGATCTGGGTTTTTGTATGACATCTCTAGATTAGCAGGTATTTATTTTCTTTTAAATTAAATTTTAGTGTGTGTGTCCAGGTAAATGTGTGTATAGGTGTGATAGTTGACTTTATCAACTTGACATAGCCTAAAATCACCTTGGAGGAGAAGCTCAACTCCAGCCCAGGCCTGAGGTTAATGGGGCCAGCAAGCTGACACAGTGCCCCGAGCTCCTGTTGGTGAGTGGCCTTGCTGTGTGTAGGGCTTATAGAGAGTAGGGATAGATGCGCCTTGCTGATTCTGCCCCAGCTAGAGGGCAGCTGCAGCCCAGTGCTGTTTCAGAGTGGCCAGGTGGACCAGGACTGGACCTGGGGTAGCTGTAGTCTGAAGCCTTGTGGAATGCTGACATTGAAGTGCATCCGCATGGAGACGGCCATGTTTGGAACTTTTCTGAACCCCAGTGTCAGCTGAGGGACTGGAGACTGAGAAAGGAGCCTGGGTTACCGTTCCCTGTAGGTACAGTGTGTCCTCCTGAGTCCTGTGGAGAATGCAGAGCAGTGGTCACATTAGATAGGAGGGCTCACCTGGAGCACCCTGGCTCAGAAAGACTGGCTGGGTGGCTGTGCTGTGTGCCAACATGCTGTGATGCCAGAAGGAGAGCCGGCCTTGCACATGATGGCCCTAGCACACATGACAGGCAAAGGTGAACCCGCTGGATCCTGATGCTGCCTTCCTCTGTGTGCAGACCAGTAATGTGGGGAGTGTGTTTTCATTCTTAGGAAGACGTGAAGTAGGACTGTGGGCAACTGGTTTGATTCCCATTCACCGGCACCCCCACAGCCAGTGTGAATGACACTGTGAATGTAGCTTGCATTATGAAGAACTTTGTTAGGTATGTCGCTCACCCCTCCCTCTCTTCTCCCCGCACCCCCATGCTTTCTTAGTCACTCACATATCTACATACTCTCTCGCCTCAGCCATTCATGTATTCATCCATCTATACAACAATCCTGCCACCCACTTACCTACCTACCTCTCCTTTATCATCCATCCTCACGTGTACCATCCATCCATTCATCCACCCATCCATCTTTATATCCATCCATCGAGCTGTCCCTCCACTCACCCACCCATGAACTCAACCGTCTTCTCATCCACTCTCATCTATGCACACATTCACGAGGCAGCTATTCGTGTCTCATCCATCCATCTCTCCATCCGCCTACCCCGTATCCCTCCATCTGTCACCCACCTATCACCCTCCTTCTTCCTCTCCTTCCATAGGAAGGGAAACCCCTTCACTACTATTCTTGGTTCTCTGCTTTGTGGCTCTGTGAATTCAGTGACAAAAGACAGATCCACAAAAGAAAAGCAGGTTGTTAACACAGGCAGCCCACACCTCCCCATCCCGGGTGAGGCCTCTGTGCAGACTGACTCAAAGGCTTGTTTAGAGCTCCAGCTTGGGGGAGCATCTCTACAAAGAAGAATCAAGATGAGAGAAGGGACTTGGTCTCAGGTGACAGTCTGTGGGATGGCAGACACAGGGAGAGGAGTGCTGGGTAGAGGGCACTTGGTGCAGCCTGTCATGTGGGTTCCCCTGGGCTGTCTGTCCTCGAGATGGTGAGTATCAAAGTTGTTTCTAGAAATGGACCTTTGTCCTCCCTGGGAGACTTGGAGGAGCAGCTTTGTAAAGTGATACATTGCTTTTAGTCAAACAGGGAGGCAGGACTGTGCTTGCCTCTGCTTCTGCTCAGTTGTTCCCAGATCAAAATAGTCCTATGCCAAAGTAGCCTGATTTGTGTGTGTGTGTGTGTGTGTGTGTGTGTGTGTGTGTGTGTGAGAGAGAGAGAGAGAGAGAGAGAGAGAGAGAGAGAGAGAGAGAGAGAGAGAGAGAGGATCCTTCCATTCTCTCTCTTTCCCTCTTTTTCACTTCTTTATTCCATTAAACATTTCCTACCTAGGGAAAGAAAGCTACAACACAGCCCAGACTTGTGCCTTTACCAGAGTTTGACACTTCTTCTCCTAGGCTGAGCTCTTCCAGCAAGCACATAGCCCTGTGGGGCTGGGCATTTCTAACTTTACCCTCTTGAGTGGTACCTTCTGAGGTCTCCAACTTTCTTTCCATTGATGCCTCCCTGCCATGATGCCCCACGAATCTGTACATCAGTCTATAGGACTGTCCCATGTCTTTCCAACCACAGAAATATAAAGTTGAGTTAATCTTTCTGCAAGTTTCTTACCCTTTTCTCAGAGTCATGTTTAGGGTTGTCCCTGCAAAGCTCAGATTCATTTGTTCACAGCTGTAGAGCCCATGGACAGAAGAGACCATGGGTTGGCCAGGCAGTACCTGAGTGATGACCATGACCATGCATCCCCACTGGTCCAGGGCATCCCAGCCCACGTGGCCTTCACCTTCTTGACAGAATTTCCACGCAGGTGGAATTGTTGGTATGGTGTGGCACATTCCCTGCCAGGTCCTCAGAACCCCGTTTTAACCATTTATTCATCTCTTTCTGGACTCCTGGAGATGGGGATCTGTCACCTCTGTAGTCACCAAACACTGGATGACTTTTCCTGGGTTCTGTTGGCTATTTGCTTTTATTTCCTTTCTTGTAGTCCAGGCTGAGATTGACTCTGAGCTCATCACCTTCTTGTCTCCACCTCCTAGATACTAGCGTTACAGATGTGTGCTTCCATACCTGGCCACATTGGCCTTCCTGGTGCTCACTGAAGGCCCTGCTCTGAGGTTGCTGCCTACAGCCTGGCCAAGGCTTTTGTACTGGAGATGTCACTACATTGGCTATAAGGAAAGGGCTTCCCAGCTTCTGCTTCCAGGGATCCCTGAGTCTCCTGACTTCAGCTTGCTTACGGCTTGGGTCTCTTTTCTGTTCTTGGACCTGATGATGATCTTTCTGAGACTAGCCTCATCTTTTTGTGCTATTTTTACTCTATGCTGCTAGCCACTCTGTGTTTGAAGTAAGGGGTTATTACAGCATAGCTCGCCGCCTTCTGACCCCATGCCAGCGTTCCTTCCTCTCCTGCTGCCACTCTGGCCTCAAAGAAAAACCAGAGGTAGCTGTTCCTCTTATGTGGGCAGTTTCAAACTGCCACTGCGGCCAAATGGTGAATTCTCATAGCTGTGGCAATTGCTGAAGCCAGCTGGGACTCCTTCAGAGCTTCAGCACAATGTGAGGGACATTCCTGGTCCTGGCAGTGAGTACTGCCTTTGCCCAGGGTCAAGGGAAGAGGAAGGAGGCACCCAGTTCTCTCCACTTTTAGTGATCTGACCTACAAGCACATGCGTACCATGAACTGGTGTTTCACACGGGCAGACTCAGGAACCAGTCTTCATGGGCTTCTGGGTTATTCATATTTATCTGGTCTCCTTTCTCTTTCCTTCACAGAGATCCAGGCACCATGCCACGCAGCCCCACATCCAGTGAAGACGAGATGGCCCAGAGCTTCTCTGACTATTCCGTGGGCTCGGAGTCAGACAGCTCCAAAGAAGAGACCATTTATGATACGATCCGGGCCACCACAGAGAAGCCAGGTGGCGTGAAGGTGGAGGAGACCCAGGGCAACACACTGGTGATCCGAGTGGTCATCCAGGATCTGCAGCAGACGGTGAGCCCCTGTGTATGGCAACACATGCTTCCACCCTCCACTCAGATGTCTGTCTAGTCGGGACCAACGGTGGCTTGGACAGTGGCTGTGCAGGCTGGTGTTTCAGACCTGGTGCTCCTGGGTAGCTCTAAGACATTTCTTGATAGTGGTATCCCCTTCTTCCTACTGCAGCTGCAATACCCATGAAACACTCTCCATTCATTCTGCATTGCTATAATAAAACCTTGTAGCAGGGAAATTTATAAAGAAGAGAGGTTTATCTGGTCTTGTGGTTCTAGAGAGCCAAGGTCAAAGGCTATCCTTGGTGGTGGCTTTCATCTTAGCACAATCTCAAGGTGAGCCAGGATGTCATAGGCAAAAGTGAGGGGCAGGGTCATGTGCATGTCTCTGTCTGGTGTTTCTCCCGAGTCTCCCGTAAGTATCAGGATTTGAGAGTTGGATTCTCCAACTTGACTTCATCTAATTTTAACAGATCCCCAAAGTCCCACTTCCAAACACCATAGTTGGATTTAGATCCCACTCTTTTCATACTTCCTTATAGAGATTAGATTTGAAGCCTGGAACCCTGGAGGGATACCCAAGCCTTGTCCAGACCATACTAAACACCTTCTGCTATATCAAGCCTCCAAGCCTCAGGCCTCAGAGCAAATGACCCACAGGAACCATTCCTGGTCTTATAGGTGAAGTTCAATGGTGAGCACATCAGCCAGCAGTTTCTATGATGCCTAAGCAGGGAAGGTAGCCCATTGTGCCTGCCTCCTTTCAACTGCTCACAGCTCATGTAAATAGCCTGTGCTCTCCAGTCCTGGAGATAGGGAGTCTGTCTGAGTGTACCTTACTTCTCCACACTGGTCACTACCTGGTTGTCCCTGAGCTCTGGGCCCAGCATCATTTCCTGGGATGTCCCCAAAGTCCTCAGGACGCAGCTTGCCCATGCTGATCACCCTGCTCTGTCCCTGGGAATGGGCTTGCTCCCTCTGGATGTTGGCTTCTGGTGCTTGGGTTGAGGAGCAGAGGCAAGCTGGATATGATGGATGGCCACAGATGCTGTGTTTAGACGTGACTTCCCAGGAGGTTCCTGGGCCTGGTGTTCTGTCATTTTTCTTTGCCTTTCTCTTTCCTTGCTCTTCAACTCCTTGGGGCTTTTCTGATGAAACTAGAAGCACACAGCAGAGATAAACCTGACTTCTTCAGTCCCTCAGCGGGATGAGATGTGAATTGTTGCTGCTTTGCTGGTCTGGGGTACCAGGCTCTGGCTCTGCCTGAGGCATTACGCAAGGGTAATTCCAGGGCCTTTTGAGAATCTACTTCATGTCTGGGTATCTGTGACAAGAGGGCATGCCAGTTAATGACAGGGTGAGGAATGTGCTCTGGGATGACAGGATGAAGGAAGTGGAGTAGGGTAGTGGGGTGACAGGGTGAGGGAAGTGGGGGTTGGGTGCTGGGATGACAGGGTGAGGCAGGTGAGGTGGGATAGTATCTCTCTAAGCTGCCATTACCCGGCTCTTGAAGGAAGCTGTGGGGGATGGTTGTGTGGGTGCAGATCACACACACACACACACACACACACACACACACACGCACACTATTCATTAATGAACATCACTGACATTCATTTGAATTTAAAAGGAGAAAAAGCCGGTGAGGAAACAATGAACATTCATCTTTTTTTGTTGTTCTTGCTCCAAGAAAAATGGTGTCCAAGGACATCTAGAGGAAAGTATTATTAAACCCAGGAAGAGGACTAGACTTTCTGCTTCCTGTTTGATTCTCTCCCTCTGGCTGTACTTTTCCTGGGCCGCTTCTGGATGAATGAAGCAGATTGCTAAAGTGAGCTGTCCTCCAGTTCCCAGACTCCTGGAACAGCACCTCTTCCTCCTCTCTCTCAGGAAGAGGAGATGGGAAGTTCTCATCCACACACACTTGGGGATTCAGGCTCCTTCACTTGGTAACCAGACTTTTCCAGGGTCTGGAGTCCTCCACATCCTCCTCTGTTTGTGTCTTGAAGGTGAGGGATGGAGAGGGAGTATTTCATTTCCCTGCCTTCCCCAGATTCCTTAGGAGAGTCACTTAATTGCAGACTGGGCCTTGGTGGGTTTGGTGAGCAGCAACCAGCTATTGTTCTTCCCTCTCTCTGCTCCCACTCCATGCCCCATCTTCTCTCTTCTTTTGGTAAGGATTCTCTGGATGCAGATATTGCATAACGCTCAATCCAGTCTGCACCCAGTACCTAGAGTCACCCCACCTCTGTTCCCACTGCAATGCTCTATGGCAGGCCAGAGGCCTTTGCGGCAGACTTTTCTCTGGCAGGTTCCTATTTTATTTGTCCTGCCTCCTCATGAACGTGAGTATCCTGCAGCTCCTCACCATGTGTGGTCTATCTGCTCTGTAAAGACACCATAGTTTATGTTGAGTCGTGGATGCTGAGCTCAGGGCCAGTGGCACTGGAACCCACACCCATAGGCCGCTGCTCTGACACGCACGACTTTCTAAGGAGCAGCTCAGCCTTCCTGCAGTCAGCACCACCATTAACTTTAGCACCCTGCTGGAGACCTATTTTTAAAAAATTAATTAATTAATTCAACTTGCATGGTGTGTGTGTGTGTGTGAGAGAGAGAGAGAGAGAGAGAGAGAGAGAGAGAGGGAGAGGGAGAGGGAGAGGGAGAGGGAGAGAGGGAGGGGGAGGGAGAGGGAGAGATATGAACATGTGTGTCGCAGTGGATGTCAGAAGGCAGTTTGGCGAAGTTGTTCTCTCCTATCCCATGGGGCCCAAGGGCCAAATTCAGACAGGCAGACTTGGTGGCAAGCACCTCTACCCACTGGGCCATCTCATTGGCGCTGGAAATCTATGTTAAGCAGGAAAAAGATCTCCAGAAAAACATACACAAAATATGTGAAAATCTCATAACAGATCAGACTGAAGTATGGACCCCTGTTTACAAACCAGGGCTGGTGCTGGGAGTTCTAGAGGAAAGGAGGCAACTCAGATTTCCCTGCTTTGTTCATATCTGTAAAAGAAAGTATTCAGGAATTATAAATCAGTTCCATAAGGTGGCTTATGCCCAGGCAGGGAGCCCACAAACAGTGAGGGGTGACTGCGTTTTAAAATGTCCCTTTGTCACCTGTGGCACAGGTGTGCATTTTCCTCTCTATCATAGTTGGAGCCAAAATTGTTCCCTCTGATTCAGCCACTAGACTACAACTGATTTCTTGTTGTTGTTAAATATTTGGAAATTGGGTCTCATGTAGCCCAGGCTGGCCTCAAATTCACTAAGTAGCTGAGGATGACCTTGAATTCCTGATCCTCCTGCCTCCAAATCCCAAGTGCTGGGATTACAGGCATGTTCCACCATACCTGGGTGGTGCTGTGGGCAAAACCCAGGGATGAATTGCTCCTTAGCTCCTGGAAAGTGTTTGTTGTTGTTTTTTTTATTTATTTATACTTTGAAGTATATGTGTGTGTGTGTGTATGTGCATGTTCAAGCAGGTGCCCATGGAGACCATTGGAAGGCATCAGACCCCTTGGAGCTGGACTTACATGCAGTGCAGTTGGAGCTGCCTGACATGGGATACTGGGACCTGAATTCAGGTCCTCTGCAAGAGCAGTCCAATCTCTCCAGCCCTGAGAGTGGTTACTGTCAGTCCTTCCTGGCCTATGGGTTTGCCTGTCCTTTCTTGCAAGGCTGTTTTCTGGCATTCTGTGTTGTTGGTCTGGTTCCTTTTCTATGTCAGGAGAATCAGTTAGCCTCACTCTGGGAGTTTCTTCTCCATGTCTGCAACCCAGTCCCTCCCTGTTGAACTTTCCAGTGTCTTTGTGCCTTGCATTTGTCTGGACCCCATCTGTCCCCAGGACTCTCTGACATGGAGTGGCTATGATTGTTTGACTCTCCTGTTTTTATAGCTTCTCTGGAGCTGTTTTTGGTGCATGTTCTGATGTCTTATTATTTCCCTCCTGCGTATAATGTTTCTTAAGACAGTCCTTCCTCTATGGCATGAATTTTCACTCAGAGCCAAAGGTGACAGCTTTCTTCCCTTCATGCTCTTCTCTGCTGTCTTTGTTGCCTGAGCAACACCCCACCCAACTTCAGCGGAGTGACAGCAGCTCTGCCCTGTGGGTCCGAGGGCCCTCCCAGCTCTTTTGTGAAGTTAGATGTATCAGTCTGTCTGTCTTTACATATAAAAGATGTGGGGTTGGGGAGGGGGAATCTTTCTAGAGGGCTGGGGCAGGTATCTCCCTTTTCTCTTCTCTCCAGAGATTATTGTAAATGCTTTGCCTTGGGAAGTCCTCTGAGCAGGACTCTTCCTCTCAGATGGACTCTCTCCACCCTCCATCACTCAGTGAAGAGCCCTGCCTAAAGTATCTCCCCAAAGCTGGCTCTGTAACCTTGTCTCCCACCCAAGGAAGGGGAAAGAGCCTCAGTGAGAGGGAAGAGGCACTCCTCTTCCCATAGCCTTCTGTTTCTCCGCAGGTCATCTGATACAGTCGGTTCTGACCGTGTGTGGTGCCCACCCTTCCTCTGGGCACTTTCCTCTGGAGGCTGGCTTCTGTATTTTGGATCATTTAGTCTGACTTACTTGACTCCCAGAGAGTGCATCCCTCAATCTTAGCCTCCAAAGAAAGGGGAGAGCCCTTGACCCACCACCCATCTGAACCATCCTTCCATTACAATATTTCAACTGGTCAATCATTCTCTCTAAGAATCGCTTATTGATATAGGTGTGCACGCTGTTGACTGTAAGAGCAGGCCAGGGTGGCAGACCTGGAACCTAAAGTTCAAAGCTGGGAGGGCAGAGGAGGTGGTAAAGGTTAGGCTGCTGTGGTACAGTCCGTAGCACACACTAGGGACTGTCCCCAGAATGGGCAGGCCCACTGCACCCGGGCAGGATGCAGCCTTGCCTGGAGCTGATCCTGATACAAGGCATCCCTGTGGGTGTGTCCCCTGCAGGGGAAATCCCAGCATGCTGCAATTATACCAAAGGTGTGGAATGGCTCCTGAATGTTGACCTCATGACCAACCATACTGAGGTCTTGAATGTGATCTGTGTGGTCCTTGTAGCAGCCGTGAACTTGGTAGCCTGAGCATCTTTGCTGAAGTTAATACTCACATGGAGAGAGCCAGCATCTCAGGTGTTCAAA
The DNA here is from genome assembly GCA_026225945.1 of Cricetomys ansorgei. Classification (NCBI taxonomy): domain Eukaryota; kingdom Metazoa; phylum Chordata; class Mammalia; order Rodentia; family Nesomyidae; genus Cricetomys; species Cricetomys ansorgei. Next base: position 35,538,513 of record JAMJFZ010000597.1, read on the forward strand.
TGGAGCCTTCATAATACATAGCTGGAGGAGATGGAGCCACACAACCTGCTCTTTCCAGGGAGGCCCAGAATGTGCTCAAGTGTTTAATTAGGCTTTTTGATAACACATAAAGAAGTGAGTTTTCTTGTGACATTTTCATACATACATGCTATTACACTTTGCTTTTATTCATCTTCTCCCCATTGTCTTTCCCTGCCCCCTTTACTTCCCCCACTGACCCTCCCTGCCCCTTTCTACCTCCCTCCACTTTCCTTCTGTGCCCCACTTCTACCTTCCCCCCAGGACCCCCCAACTGTCCTTCCTCATCCTTCTACCTCTGTTGGTCTCCCTCCTCCTCCCAAACAGCTCCATCTTCCCCCCTCTCACAACATCACAATACCCTTTCTACTCCCCACCCTGCCACACATTTAAATCTAGGTTGTTTATATGAAAGAAATCATGCAATATTTATCTTTTTGAGTCTGGCTTATTAACAAAACAATCTTTGGTTTCATCCATTTTCCTGCGAGTGTCATGATTTCATTTTTTATGGCTGTATAAGATTCCATTACATATACACACCATATTTTCTTTATGCATCTGACATCTATGCAGGCTGCTGTGAATAGCATAACAGCACACACCCCAGTTTGTAGGAGGAACATGGAGGATCAGAAGGGAGCCCGTAAGAGGCAGAGCAGATGGTCTAAGGTCTGAAAACCCACTGAACAAAAGGCCCATGATTCACCCACTGTGTCAGGTGACAAATACTGAGGCCTGGTTTACACATGTAACTGATACTCGGTACGGGAAGGTGGCCAGTGAGCAGTGCGTTGTGGACAATGGTCCTGAGACCAGTCTTGTCTTACTGTTATCACTTTGCATGTGCCCCTGCCCTGAGAGGTTCATTGAGTTGAGTTATTCTCGCTGACGTAGTGTTCTTTAGTATCCAGGATGGGTCAGGTGACTGGGGAGAGTTCACAGGACTCTCTGAGTGTAGGCATAGTGTGGTATAGCTTGGGCAGCCACGGCACTGCCATCCAGCAAGCCTGTGCTCCATGGTCCCTGCCTGTTTTGACCAGGTCCTGGCTGGCGACCTTCACAGTGGTGCAGGCCCATTTCTCTTGCAGGTGTTACTGCTGCTTCACCCACTGGCATTATGGGGTATGCTGGGAAAGGCTGCCCTGGACACCTGTACAGAAGACTAAAAGTGCAATAGCACTTTGTAGCCAGAAGGGCCCTCTTAGGAGCAGGGTAAGTTCTGGAACTTTCTAAAGACCATTTCACTTCATTTTGTTCAAGACAAACAAAGCCTCTGGAGGCAGAGACAGGCAATCCCACGGGTATGAGTTGTCAGCAACAGAGCGGACATTGTTCTTGCATGCTGTCCCTTGCGGGCTAAGTTCTCTGTCTAGCTGGGGACATGACACAGTTCCTGGAATCCTGCCCAGAGGAGCTGAACGGAGCTGCCAGCCAGCTTGCCCCAGGGGCCCCCAGTGCCTACACACTGGGTGGTGGTGCCTGGAGAAGCTGCAGGGCTGTCCTTCACGGGCCCGTGAGGCCCAGCCCTGCTGTCTCCTGCTGCCTGCTATTTCTGAGCTCACAACTCCAGAGAGTCAGAGGCTTTGGGCCCAGAAAGCTTTGGGCAGTGCTGACAAGGTGCCCTCAGAGCCGTGGCTGAGAAGGGCTTGGGTAGTGGGTTTAGAGGACAGACAGGGGTTGGCGAAGGGTGCCAAGAGTACGTTGAAGCATATTTCTGCCTCAGTCCAAATGCTGTGTTCTGCTGGCACTGGCAATTCAATTTGGCCTTTTAAAAAGTGGCACATGCCCAAATCAGTAGCAACTGAAGTGGGCTCTTCTGCTATGTTTTTGGAGAATGGTGAATGAGGAAGAGGGTACAGTGCTGGTTGAGGCCGAGCTGTGTGGCAGCGCCGGCTTGAACCCACACTTGCTAAGGAGGTGGAAGAAGAGCACTGTGGGGGTGGGGGAGGGTCCTTGAGGGTTCCCAGCAGCGGCCCTTCAACCTCCAGTCAGGCTTGGCACCAGGAACTCAGCCACAGCTATCAGTCCAAGCCCCCATCTCCTCGCTCCCGGCACTCTGGCCCAGCTCCTGGCAGCCACTGCAGGGAAACAAGGCTGGCCCTTTTTGCCTTAATTGGTACTTTCCTTTATGACATAGATATATCTTCCTATGGGGTATTTCATTTAGCAAAAAGCTTTTCAGCTAGCACCCTGACCCCCTTAAAGACAATTTATTGCAGTTCATCCTTCCTCTCTGTCTCTGTTTGACTCTCTCTCTCGCTCATGTACCTCCCCAAAGCCTCTGCTCCAGTTTTGGCACTCAGTCTCTTTATCCCTGCCTCCCCAACCCCCGCCACACATCAGGCCCCCATCTATCACCTACTTCCAAATGGTCTGTCCAATATGCCTGACAAACACCCTTGACCACTGTGCTTGTCATCAATGTTGAACTAGAGCTGCAGGCACAGGGCAGTCATCTCCCTCTTGTGATTCTGGTCTGACATGTGACTGTCAGGCTGGCTTTGCACATACAAAATTTCCTGTCCTTTGAATACCAGGGGAACTCAGCTTGCTATGAAGATGCTTAAACCCATGTCCCTGTCCAGTAGCTGAGAACAAAGGACCATGGAGTGGCAGTCCATGGTGAGAGGGTGCAGGAAGGCTGGTACCCAACATATCACCTTGGCCAGCCATTTGAACCTTGTTCTTGACCCCATGGGAAGACAGAATGTAGCACTTCTTCAAAGGTTGATGGTCTCTGTGCTGTTGGAAAACAGGCAGCTCAGATGGCTGAGGAGGGCTGTTAGGCATGGTTGTACCGGCATTCCATGTCAGGAAGGCTTGTTCTAGATTGTTTAGGGTGTATCACCCAGAGGATGCTGGCTCCATATTGCTCATCTTCTACCTTGTACCCTACAGCATCATAGCACTAGTCACTAAGCTTCATATTAGTAGCAAAGTGTCTTAGCCAACTCACCAGTGGGAAGACCCCCCACGGAAGGGCTGGGTCCACAGTGCCCGGCTCCCCAGCCAAAGCTCCTAGTCCTACTGTCTATCTTGGATCTAAACTTGCAGCTAGCTCACAGCTCTCAGCTCTCAGATCACTATTCCCAAGCTCTGATCCTGCCATAGGCTCCTGCCTGTGAAACTCCTTTCTCCAGAATCCCAGCTCTCCCCTGCTTGTGTCATTATCTTTCCTACGCAGCTCCAGGAGAGCTGTCTCCCCACACATCCACCTGGCAGGCATCTCTAGCTCATTTTCTGCCCCTAACCCTGAACCCACCATTACCACATCCCCAGTGTACCAACATCTCATCAGGCGAGAACTCTCTCTTGGACATGTGGTGGAACGCACAGAGGCCTCTGACTGAATCTGTGTGCAGCCTGGGCCACAGCCCTTCCTTTTGTCCTCTTTGTACCCACACACCTGGCCTAGTGCTGAGAGCCTCCCTCAACCGGGGTTACCTTTAAAAAAAAGACTGCCCCCCCAAAAAACAAACAGTCCAAAGATTTATAGTTTTTCCAGATCACAGAGTCTGTTTGATTTAAGCGTTCAGGTCAACAGTTTCTAGTAAATTTGGCAAGCTGTGTGCCTGTTGCCTCCATTCAGGTTTAGGGCACTCCACCACCCCAGGAAGATCCCTCACACTCACTTCCAGCCTGACAAATGTGCATCTACCCTCTTTGTCTGCTGTTCTTTCTATTCTGGACATTTCCATGTTGGCCATACCGAAACAACAAAAGTCCATACAGGCCTACAGTCTGTGGGCTCAGTGACTGTCGTCTCATCCAGCATTATGGTGGCCTTCATTCAACGGCCCCAGAGGGAAGTCAGACACTCCTCTATCCGTCAGACTCTCCACCTGACTTCCTCAGGTCTTTGGCCTCCCTTCCCACTCTCCCTTGCAGTTGTGATGTCTAGGAGAGACTAGTAAGAAGCTGCCTGCCAGTGCCTGTCTCTCTTGGCTCTCTGTGTGTTTTGTTAATGCAGCCGCAGCTGGGACAGGGCACTGAAGCCTGACTAGAGAGCAGTGGACTTTTGTTTGTTCCTGGTTTTTAATTTTTTCTTTTAGACAGCATCTTTCTGTATTGAGCAGATTGGCCTTGAATTTCTGGCAATTCTTCTGCCTCAGCCTTGTTAATTCTGGGATTACTGGGGTAAGCCACCATACTAACTGGCTTCTTAAATATCACAGGATAGTCTCCCTGATCAGCTCAGACATGGAAACCTCCTGTGTCAAATGCTTTGCGTGTGCTGAGAGCTGCACTTCACTTTCATATCTCTCTCAGAATGGACTTTCCTCATACAACTAAAAAAAATTATTTATTATTTATTCATTCATTCATTCACTCATGTAATTAATTAATTAACTCACTTATTAATTAACTCATTTAATTGATTTATTAATTAGCTAATCAATTAATTAATATGTGAGTGTACATGCCATGGCACGCACACCTGTGGAGTTCAGAGAACAACTTGTGGGGTTAATTCTCTCTTCTATCATGTAGGTTATAGGAATCGACCACAGGTCATCAGGCTTGGTGACAAGATGGCTATTCATCCCTCTTACTGGCCCAGATGGACTCTCTTTGCTACTTGCTCAGTGCTCACCCAAAGGAAAGTTATTTGGCATTAAAGACTTAACTAGAAATTACTTGCGTGTGAGTTTGACTAGCACATTTTCTGGCCTATAAGAAAAGCCACCCGACAGTACTGACATGATGCTTACCTCCATTGTCAACCGGATTTGGAACCACCTGGGAGTCAACCTTTTGGTATCTGTGAGGGCATTTCCAGAGAGGCTTAACTGAGAGGGCTGGGGAAGTCCCACCCTGCATTCAGGCAGCACCATCGCGTGGGCTGGGGTCCTGGACTGAATAAAAAGGAGAAAGCGAGTTGAGTACCAGGATTCATCTCTCTGCTTGCTTCCTGACTGTGAATGCCATGTAACACTCCTGCCGCCCCGCCTTCCCTGCCATGATGGACTGTGCCCTCAAACTGTGAGCCAGATGAACACTTCCTTCCTTGAGTTGCTTTTGTCTCAGCAATGAAGAAAGCCACAGATACAACTGAATAGTAGAAGATATTGGTAATGGTCCTCGTTCAGAGACTTGGAGTTCAAGAACAGTGGCCATAGCTGATACCTAACTATGCAGCCAGGGTCCAGGAAGCTAAGGATGTCTGAGGACTTCAGAAATATTTTACTTCTCATTTAGAGAAAATGTCAAGAATACTAAATATTGTGGACTCCAGGGTATGCATTACACAGATCTCCAACCACAGACAGTCTTCAGTTTTTAGTGATAAGATTAAGCCTTACTGATACAGTCAGCCTTTGTTGTCCTCAGGGGCAAAGCAAACAAGCACTGTCATGAATTCAGTGCTTAAATCTCCCTCCCCCCAACTTTCTTGTCAGTTTTGATATATAGCCTGGGCTGGCCATGAACCCAGGATCCTAAGCAAAAAGTGCTTAGATCATAGGAATTTGTCTCCACGTCCATCTGCTTATCCGTCCATCCACCCACATACCTATTCACCCGCCAACCAATCATCCACCCGTTATCTGTCCACCCATTCATTCTTCTACCCACCCACTCATCTGTCCACCCCCCATTCATGCACACATCCAAGTACCTGTCCATCTGTCCTTTTGTAGTATAGAAACCTGTGCTTAGGATTTTGTTTCTACTTTGAGTGACTGCCCTGTGTGCTTTGTAGTGTATAGCTGGATCACCGTTGAAAGAGAAAGAAGGCATGGAGTCTGACTTCTTTCTGGTTTCATTAACTTATCATCATTAACTTATCACTAAGACCACAGGAGGCCCCCATCTCCATCTTCTCTGCAGTGCTACTACCATGATAACCTGTTTCCCTGTGCTTCAGCCAGGCAGTTCCACTTGACAGCTTTCATCAGGAAGTTGGTATATCATAAATTGTTGGAAAGAGAGGAGAGGCCCTGGGGCCTCACCATGCAGGAAACCAAGGAAAGGTGACCTTGATCCTGCCCGCCATTATTCTATCATGATTCGATTGTAACAGGTGGAGAGGAGCTCGATTTTCATATCTAACATTTTCAAACAACTAAAACCGGCTGAGCCAGCGTCTCTTCCCTGTGTTGTCAGGATCCTGTCCTGCCCCTTCCTCTGCTGGATGTCAGGTTGAAGTTTTATATGCAAGGTCAGGTGACCTAGCACTCAGGGATCTCAGAGCCCAGACATAATCAGCCAGTCTGGTATGCTTTTCTGCTTAAGCTCTTGGTTAATTCCCACTTAATTCTCTTTGAGAAAATAGCTTCTGGGAATGGAAGCCTTGGCCTGGAATTACCAAAATTCTTCACAAAAAACTCAACTAATCCCATGTCGGGGTGGAATGCTGAGGCTCAGGGGCCAGGTTAGCAGAGTACATGCAGCACCTTCTCCCCTGGTGTCCCATGATGAGTCACTGGAAGGTGACACAGTCATCCATGTTAAATCTGAGAGCAGGACTGCCTTCTAACAGCTTTGCTGTGGTTGTGTTTGTATGCTAGGGGGTACAGTCAAGAAACTGCCAACATGGCCACTCCATTAGGGGGAAGGTTTTTTATTATGAATAAGGGAGAGAAAATATCTAGAGGCACCTGGAAGAGTCCAGAGCAGAGAGAAAAAAAAAAAAGCAGACTGGACATGGCTAGGGCTAAGGGCTAGGGCTAGAGAAGCAGGGGAGAATGGCGGAGATAGCAAAAGATAGAGAATAGCAAGAGTGAGAGGGACTAGTGGGAAATACAGAAGCAGAGATAGCAAGAAAGCCAGGAGATAGAAAGAGCAGCAGCGTTATAGGGAGGCTGAGTATGGGGGTGGGGGACTGTGAGCTGGAGGAATTTAGGGTGGAGGGGGAGATGAGAAGGGCCAGTGTAGGGGCTTTGAAATATATAAAAGTATTGTGAGTAGGGAATGAGGAGCCTAGTGGTCATTGTGGGCTTTGATGTGTTACCGCAGGTGCATGTCAATGGAGGGCCATACCTGCCAGAGGCGGGAGAAATGACTCCTTTTAGGGGACAGAAAAATCTGCCTCACACGTTCTTGAGGAATGCTGGCTTTTCTCTAACCTCTAGAAATCCTTCTATAGCCCAGCTTGAGTTCATGTCTTGATATATAGAGTGCATGAGACCTAACTGTGTTATCAGAAATATGGGGTTGCCACATGTGACTGGGGAGTGTGGGGTCATCTCTTAGGATTCTTTGTCTTGTTAACAAAATAATTTAAGGGCAGACTCAGAAAGAAACTTTAGGTCAATTTCATATTTAAAAGAAAAACTCTAGGGCAGGCAAGCTGTAAATTTAGGTAGCTGCCCAGTGGAGGGAGATGGAGAAGAGGAAGACAATCATGCTCTTTGTAAATAGCCACATGTAGGAGAAGCAGCCACATGGTAGCAAAGACAAAGGGCAAAGGCCCAGGGTACTGGAGAAAGCTTACTGAGGCTCTGGTCAGAGTCCGAAAGAAAGAGACAGAAGAAAGGGAAAAGGAAAAAAAGGGCTCAGGTGAGCAGACTAACAGAACCATGGAACTGCACAGACAGCAGGGATTCTGGGAGGGAAAAATACATGATCTCATTATAGGGATAATTATTCCTCCCATCTTTTTATGATGGCAGATGAGCTATGCTGAGAGGTGTTCCCTTGGCCAAGTGATTGGTTGGTTCTACTGGATTAATTATTAGGGGAAGAGCAATAGCGTATCTGTACCTGGAGGTGGATTCCGTTCTTATGACCTGAAGGAAACAGCTTCCCCTTAATAGGATCCCAACATCACTATAATAATTTGATTTTCAGAATCCCCCTCATCTTGGCCATTCCCACTTTGTCTCTACTCTGATGGGTGAACTCCCTTCCCACTTCCCACCACCACCCCTTCCAACACTTGCCGCCTGTGATTTGTTGCCGCCCAGCCCGCCTCTCCCCTCCTGGTTAGCTTTGTGGTTACATTAGTCTTCCTCCTTCCCTCTGTGCTACTGGGAGGGACTCGCAGCTCATGAGCAAGGCCTTAGGGTTCCAGGAGTTCCAGGTCCTGGCTGCTGTGTGGCTCTGGGAACTCGTGAAGGTATAGGAGTGTCTCACCTTGGATGCAGGGACATTGATTGTTACCTTTAGAACAGCAGGATGGTAGGCGCTATGTGAACGCGCCTTACTGTGTAACTCAGGGCAGTCTTCAGTTTATTGCTTTTACACTGACTACTGTGGCCAGAATCTGATTGTCTACTTTGTAGCATCTCTGCCTGCAAGAGTGACTCTGTAAGGAGGAAAATTAACTCATCTTCAAGGAGCACATGAACCCTGGTGATCTGAGCAGCGCCTCTCAGTTCAGTCTCACCTTGGCAATAGCAAAGGCTTTGCCACAGCATCAGATAGCTGCGGTTAAGCATCTGCAGTTTGAATTGTTCTAATTGGAAAAGGGAATCCACAGCCACGGTTTCCTTCATCAAATTCTCAGAAACATGAGCCTGGCCCTCGCACTTCAGCATCATGATGTTAGCCTGCCTCTCTAGGTAAGATCACTGATTCTCTATAAAGTCCTTGTTGTACGCTTCAGGTGTTGCCCCAGCCATGTTTGGGTACTGACTACCACAAACCCCAGTATGACTGATGGGCCTTTGCTCAAGGCAAAAATAATTTCACCTGGTCAGTTGCATCTGTGGCCCATTCTCAGCATGGGTTGACCTTGGGTTGCTGTTTTTGAGAGGTTCGGAAAATGCAGATTGCAGACAGACAGCCATCCAGGGCAAAGTCTTCCTCAGTGCACCTTGCCTCAGCTTCCACCAAGCCTGTATTCAACATGGGTCATCCAAATGCATTGTGAGGACTGGGAAGATAATCCAGTTGGTAAAATGCTTGCCTTGCAAGCTCAAGGATCTGACTGCAATCCCCATCACCCTCATTTAAAAAGCCAGGCACAGTGCTACACTCTTGAATCCCCTCACTTGGGAGGCATTGACAGGTAGATAGATTCCCTCTGGCTCTCTGGCCTGTCAGTATCACCTAACCAGTGAGTTTCAGGCTAGGGAGAGGAATCAGTCTTAAAAAAACAAGGTGAATGGCACCTAAGAAATGGCACCAGAGATTGACCTCTGGCCTCTACACACATGTGCACATATGTACCAATACCTGCATGCATGCACACCTACATGCACATGAACACATACGCAACGTCTTGAAGAAAGCAGTGATGATGTGGTCAGTGCAGAGTGGTTTTTAGTGTGAAATGAAATTCCTTGCCAGGAATATTGAGCTTAGGAGCATGCTGGGAGTGTGTTGTCTACACATATGCACATGGCATGATCTATGATAGGGACTGTGTTTCCAGCTCTAGGTGTGGCCCCAACTACCTCAGGACCCCTTCCCTGAATGCCCATCCCTGGATTCTTTTGGCTTCTGCTGTGCTCCTCGGGTGTAAGTGGGTGACTTAAGTCTCATTCAAGAAACCAGCGTTAACAGAGGCGGGGGATGTGGGGACCTTAGTGTATGTGTGTAATTTCAGCCTGGGGTTGTTGTTCTTCCTGTCCAGGCTGCCCATTGTAATGAGGTATTTATATAGTGTAGTATTTACTGTTCTTCCTGGCTTTGTCTAGACGCTCCCTCACCTTCGCTGTAATCTCACGGAGCAGTCCTTGTACTCATCTCAGGCCCCAGACAGACATGGGCCCACTCCAGCTGCCTTCGTGCTCAGTGCTGCTGGGACTCAGAACACTCATGTACAGGAAGCTAGGGCAGCTCCCTTCTGCATTGGTGGGCATGCGGCCCCAGCACTGTGTTTTGTGCTCCACTGATGTTCTCATGAGCCAGTGGTCAGTGGAGATGTGCCTCTCAGCACTCACTGTTCACGTGTCCCTCTGTGGGCTGTAGATAATTGCTCTTGGTCATCTAGTCATTCATGTTATAGGATAGGTGTGCCATCCTCTGTTCTTGTTAGAGACCTGATCCTAGGACCTCAGAATGTGACTGTTTGGACCTAGGAGGGCTTCAAGAGGGGATTGGGGTAAAATAAGGTCAACAGGGTAGGGTGGCTCTGATCTACATAACTGGGGTCCTAAGAAGAAGTGAGAATCAGGCACAGGGTGACCCTGTGAGGACAGGGAGAAGACTGTCTGCAAGCCAAGCAGACAGTCTCAGGAGGAGCCCAGCACAGAGATGCCTCCATCTGGGGTTTCCAGCTCCTAGGATGAGTTCATTGAACGTGTGCTGTGTAGGCTGCAAGTCTGCTGCTGTGGGAAACAAACTGATGCGCAGTGAGAGACCAAAACAGAGACTAGGGCTTCTCTGGTTGGATTTGCCGAAGATCAGGGCCCTCTGTCCTTACCCTTGCAAGCCAGGTTGGCAGGCTATGGCCAACAGGCACGGTGTGGGAGATTTGTTCCGGCAGCCTCGGAAGCTCCTGTCCTGCACTGAGTGGCAGGCCCAGCCTCGGTGTTTTCCACACCTTTCTGCAGCGCACGCTAGCTTCCTGATGTCGGTGTCTGAGTTTTCAGTTTCTGGCTCACATCTTGCCGAACACTTTCAAATATATGATCAGCAAATACAAGAGCAAGTATTTGGATGCCATCAAAGATACCTGGGGGCAAGGTGGAGGGGCTCTGGCTGTTCTTTTCATTACGGCTCTTAATTCATCTTGGATTTGACTTTGACAATGAACTTCACGAATGAAAGTATCCATGTCCTGTACTGTTTAGCATCACGACCATCCCCAGCCCATGTTTGCTGCTCTGTAGATTTTAGACAGTGTATTAGTTACTTTTCTATTGCTGTGATAAAACACCTGATCTGACCAAAGCAACAAAGAGTTTATTTGGGCTTATGGTTCCAGAGGGATACGAACCCATGATGGCAGAGTGGAGGCATGGTAGTTGAATCCGGAAGCTGAGAGTTCACATCTTGAACCACAGCAAGAAGCAGAGAGAGTGAAGTAGAAATGCTGTCAGTCTTTTAACTCTCAAAGCCCACCCCGAGTGGCATATTTCTTCCAGCAAGGCCATACCTCCTCCTTCACTGTCCAAACAGCATCACCAACAGGGGACCAAGTATTCAAATGTCTGAGACTATGAGGAACATCACAGTCAAACCACCACAGTGTTGCCTCCCACCTCAGGAGCATTATCATAACAAAGTGAGATAAGGAATTGATCATGACCTCAGTGTGAAGCCCATTATCACGATTAGTAGAGGCACATCATCCCCAAAGTTGTGAAGTCCAGGGATGGCTTCACTCGTGGGCTATATCTCTCAGGAGAATTCTTTTCAGAAGTGTTTTTCTCTGACTCAGGCCAATTCCAGCAGCGTTTGAGAGCTCCCATGTGGTGAGTCAAAGAAAAGTCAGTGCCCTCCTCACCCCTCGTCTTCCCTCATCCCCAAGCAACGAGCTGGAGTTGGGAGCATCTAGGACCAGCTGAACACCACCAAATGACAGGGTGTTCCTGAGATGGAGAGGGGGCAGGGCTGTGTCTTGGCAGATGATGCTGGTGACTAGATGAGGAAGGACAGCTGTAGTGTTTGGTAGAAGAGGGACATGTGGAGACTCCAGCTCTAAGGCCATAGGTAAACCCAGGGTGAGGGAAGGCACAGAAGGGAGGTAGAACAGGCTGGAGAATCTCATGCGGAAGAATTTATTCTGGTCCTGTTCTTAACACCAGGAGTGAGGCCTTAGGATGGTTGGGTGACAGGGCAGAGGGCAGGAATAGTGTGGGGTGCAGGGTACACTGGAGTAGAAGCTCATGTTAGACTTGGGTTCCATTAATGGTAGTTCATTTGGGGATGTTACAGTTTAGGTGTGAAGCCTCCTCCACAGGCTCATGTATTTGAACCTTGGTCCCCAGTTAATCATGCTGATTGAGGAGGGCACAGAACCCCTAGGGCAGTGGTTCTCAACCTTCCTAATGCTGTGACCCTTTAAAATAATTCTTCATGTTGTGGTGACCATCAATCTAAATGTACTTTTGCTACTGTTAGGAATTATAATGTAAATATCTGATAGGCAGATGGTCTTAGGTAACCCTTGTGGAAGGGTCAAACCTATGACCCACAGGTTGAGAACCACTGCCCTAGGGGCTGGGGCTTAGCTGGAGAAAGTGGGCCTCATAGGGCCACCTACTTCCTGATCTACCCACACATGAAGAATCTCCTACTGTCTCTGCCACAGGATGCTCCTGCCACTGTGCCTTCTGCACCATGAGGAACAGTTTCCCCATAAACCATCACTCCGAGCCTCAGTTGCTTTTGTGGACTATCCTGTCACAAAGATGAAGGCAGTAACTAATACTTTGGGCTACTCAGTTGGTGGCTGCCATCCATCCAGTCCTCCTGTGGTGACATGGTCTTGCTACATTGGTTTCTGGTCAGCACATGTGACACTGCCTGGTGGAGTCACCAGACCACCACTGTCAGAGCTGGGGGCTTTCCACGTGTTTTTACTCTGTGAATTCATGCTGAGGTAGACATCTTCCATTCCAGTGTTTTGCTGTCCTTCTGAGGCTCTCCTCTGTGCCTACACCCTGAAGTCCTGTGCCCAGCTAAGGACCCAGCCTAGAGGGCTCTCCTGTGTGTTCCTGTGTTCGCCAGAGGTACCCAGCATGGGTGACAGCCACAGCACAGCACCAGCTGTTGTCCCCAGCACCAGCCTTCTGTTACCTTTTGTTTTGAAAAAGATGTTTGATCTTCCAAACTTTGTCCCTCTTCATGGAGACTAAATTGTTCTTTTGGGGTGTAAATGTCCAACACTGGGCAAGTTTACTAGGAAATCTGAGTAGAAAGTAGTGTTTCCCTGATGTAGGCATGCCCTGAACATCAGTCTCCTTGGGCTACATAATGACTATTAGCACCTTTCTGTTTTGCTTGCTCTGTGGTTGGTTTAAGTAGATATGGAGGAGTATATGAGCCAGCGCTTTCGATGGGCGGCTCTTGGTAGCTGGCAGACTTGAAATTGATTGAGATTAAACTTCTTTACTCCCTAGGTGTGTGTCCTTGGGACACTTGCTTAGGTATCTGAGGTTCTGCTTCCTTGTCCAGAAAATGAAAACAGTAACATTATTACTGTAACAGTGGTAATAGCCATGTGTGGCTGTGGTGACTGTGGATGGAGATAGCACAGCTCTGATGTGTTAGGGGCCTGGATGTTAACAGGTGCTATCATTATTGTCGTCAATACCCTCATCACCATCAGCATTACACTATTGTACCATCCCCACCACCACCACCACCACCATTGCTATCATCACCATCATCCCTATCACCATCCTTGCCAATTATTAGTTACTTTTCTATCATTGTGGTAAAACACCATGACCAAGGCAACTTATAAAAGAAAGTGTTCAATTTGGCTTTGGTTTTAGAGAGTTAGAGTCCACGATGACAGGGTGAAGGGACAACTGAAAGCTCACATCTTGATCTACAACCATGAGGCGAGGGGAGGGGAGGAGAGAGAAAGAGGGAGGGAGGGGGAGGGGAAGGAAATGGGGAGAGGGAAAGGGAGAGGGAGAATATGTACTGGGAATAGCATGACTTCCTTGAAACCCAAAGCCCACCCCAGAGACACACATCCTCCAGCAAAGTTCACACCTCCTAATCCTTCCCAAACAGTTATGCAACTGGGAACTAAGCCTTCAAACACAGGTGCTTATGAGAGCCGTTCTCATTCAAACCATCAGTCACCATCACCACCACCATCACCACCATCATTGCTACCACCTGTTAAGCTTATCTAGAAACACTCTGACATGCTCAGATGTGTCTCCTAGGCAATTCCAAATCCAGTTAAGTTGGCAATTAAGATTAAGTATCAGTGGCAGGTGATTTACAAATTTGTTGTTTCATGATGCTGTTGTGACTGACCCCAGGTTAGGTGGCCAAACCAACATGTGCTGTTTTACACCTCTGAGCCCAGAAGTCCAAAGTCAAGGTAGCATCATGGATTCCCCAGGATGCCCTGAAGAAGCCTTTGTCCCACTCTCTAGTGTTGGGAGAACTTTCTAGCTTTGTTGGAGATCTTTGCCATTTTTTGCCCTATAGGAACATCACCCTGATAATCTTCAGGAAGCTTCCATTCTGTGTACCTTTTATGATATCTACATTTACTATCACCGAAAAGGTCATGGTCATTGGGTCAGGTCCACCCTCCTCTAGTGCAGCCTCATCTTAATTGACCACACCTGAAAAAACTCCATTTCTAACTATATCTCTGTCTTCTTGGAGAGGGAAACACAGCCCATGCCACGTATGCTGCTTATGGCCACACATATCTTTCTGGCTGCATCTGGGTGGAGTGGGGTCCAGACTTTGACTGAGCAATCAACAGGGCGGCTGCGTGGTAGGTCTGTCCAGCAGGCAGGTGGCCTTCCTGACCTCCAAACTCCTGCTTTTTCTAGAGGGTCTCTATGGGGTACCCCTGGTGCTTTTCAAAGCTGCTGCTTTGTTTCTCAGGGTTGGTTCTTACACTAAAAAGGCACAGCCTGGGTGTTACTGCCCTGCCCACCAAATGGCAGTGAATGCTGGTCTTTGTGTCACCAACAATGGCCTACAAGTCCTCTGGGAAGTGACATAGAGCCTGGGCCCCTCTAGGCACTTGCCAGTTGGCAGGTTCTTGGGAAGGGCTCTGCAATGTGTGTGTGTGAGGGAACCTGAGTTGGGATGTCCGATCTGTGTACTGTAACCCGAATCCTGCCATGATTCCTGAACTGGGAGTGGTGGGTTGCCAGCAGCCCCAGGAGGCCATATCTCTTAACATACTTTTGTTTTGTCAAGATCACAGAGGGTTCTTACCTAGCCCTGGATGGATGGAGGGGTGTCCATGTGGCAAAGGAACAACTGGTCCTACCGGGTCTTGTAACCCAGAAAGGTCAGAGGGTCACACTGAGCTCAGCCAGTGTCATCTGAGAGGGGCCAATAGGAACTTCCATTCATGTGTAGGGTGTCAGCTTCCCTGGCTGGGTGTAGCTGCTAGGCCAGTGTTCAGAGTTGAAAGCAGCTGAGCCATTCTGAAGCCATGAGGACCTACTGGTCCTAAGTGACTGGATCCTGAAGGCAGCAGGGCCTTCTATGCCCTTAGGCAGGCATGCACAGAACCCCCTCCTGAACACTGATCCCAGCCTCTTTCCAGTTACCCTCAGCTTTTCCTAGCTGTCTTTGCAGTGGGAAAGTACTTCCCTGCACCCCTGCTATGGCTGAGTAGTAGAAACCACTATAAATCCAACACAAATGAGAGTCTTGGTTAGATACCAACCTGGTCTGGCCTTGGCTTTCGTTGACTTCCAAGGAGTGCCACAGAAGGCTCCTGGGAACACGGCCAAGCTGTCCTTATTCCAATTCTCAGAGGGGGAAATGCATCTTCTGGAGTGTGGGTGATGGATTTGGAGGCCCTGCCAGTTTAACCTTTTAAGAAAAGTACCTTTTGAAGTGACTGGTTTGACACCTCCCAGCCCCGATCAAATAGTTTCTCATGACTGCCACCCCCCATTCTTCAAGTCGCCCATAAAGGTTGGACTTTGGTTTTTCCATTTTCAAGTATGTGTGTGTGGTATGCATGTATGTGTATATTTGCATATGTATGAGCACATAAGTGCCTGTGGTTGTGTCTAGAATCATCCTTGATTGCTCTTTCTCTGAGGGGCTGTCTAAGGTTCTATCAGTCAAACCCGGAGCTTGCCTATAATGCTAGTGTCTAGTCAGTTTGCTGTGAGATGCCCTGTCTCTGACTTGTGAGGCTGCAATTACAGATGTGCACCACACCCACCTGGCATTTACATGGGTTCCAGGGATTTGAACTCCAGTTCTCACACTTTCATGGCAGTCGCTTTAACCACAGAGCCGTCTCACCAGTGCATAGTTAGCTGTATTTTCTGCTTAGAATCAGTGTTGGTGATGTGAAGACTCTTCACCCTTCAGGCCTCCCGTTGTGAACTCCTAAGACAAGATGTCCTTTGTGTCCAGGTTGCCAGAGAGCGAGCCATGTACACCTCAAAGGGCACTGCCATATAGTCGGCTGCTGTACGAGGGGTTCCATGTAGATGGATGGAGAATCATGCATAAGACTTCTTTTTTATCTTTATCAGGATGAAGTGTGACTTTTACACAGGTGTACACCACATCTATTAGGTGTTAAAAACAAATAGGAAATCATATCATATGTCCAACCTGTGCCCTTTGGGCCACACGTATCCTAGGACTGCTGTGAATACCTAGACAAAAGTGAGATTTTTTTTCTTAACTCAATTGCAGAGTTCTCAAACATGAACTTTGTAGGTAGCAATGTTCTGTTCCAATTTGTAATACATTTGGGAGGATGTGTGGGAGTTTTAAAAACACATCATCATTGCACATGAGGAACCTGAGTGCCCATGAATCTAGATACAGAGGGGGTCCTGTAGCCCCCAGGATATCTTAGGGACAGTGTACTAAGCTGTGACTCTTAGTGTATGTTCCCCCACCTTGGTGCACTTGTGTGCACTGGTGTGCATGTATGTGCATATCATAATCTTGATGTCAGTCCTAGGCTGGCTGGTTAGGGAGTCCCAGGGATTAGCCTGTCTCTATCTCCCCAGCACTGGGATTTGGTGTGGGTTCTGGGGCTCGAGTTCAGGTCCCGTGCTTAGACTGCAGGCTCTTCATTGACTCCCAGGCCTTGTTGGATTGTTTAGCTTTCCCAGCTTCTATGAGAGGCAAAGGTAACTTTACTTTGCAGTCAGCAAGTCTTGGCTCGTGTGCTCAGAACAAGTAGCAGTGTGGCAGAGGGAACAGAATGGAAGGAGCAGGACTCCTTTGATCCTGTGCCCAGGTTGGTGGCTCTGATGACCTTTGGCATCCCTGACCCATGTCTCTGATCTCCCTGCAGAAATGCATTCGATTTAACCCAGATGCCACTGTGTGGGTGGCCAAGCAGCGGATCCTGTGCACCCTGAACCAAGGCCTGAAGGATGTACTTAACTATGGGCTCTTTCAGCCAGCCAGCAACGGGCGAGACGGCAAGTTTCTGGATGAGGAACGGCTGCTGCGGGAATACCCACAGCCCACGGGCCAGGGTGTGCCTTCCCTGGAGGTAACGAGCCATGTGTGACTGTGGGAGACTGGAGCTGTGCAGCCTGGGGACAACATTTTAACCTGTTTGTTTGGGATTAGAAAATTACCCTCCCTAACATTAAAGTCTGGCTCCTTTGGATCTTCCCTATTAGGCGTGTGTGTGATAGGCCCTTTTCTTGGTGGCTTTGGGAATGTGGCCCAGTGGTGTGGTTAGCTAAAGACAAAAGTGAGAGCTGAGTTTATGGCAGCATTTGGATGTGAGACCCAGGGCAAGATGCAGAGCTGCAGCAATGCAGTCTAGCAGCAGACCGAACAACCTCAAGCCTGATATTGCTCTCTCCAGTTCCATCCAGAAGTGAGAAAGCTCAACCCAGGAACCACACCCTCTCCAGGCAGCCCCAGCAACCAGTTCTTCAGGACTGACTTGTTTTGACACTTGAAAAGCAAGCAAGTTCCCATCTGAGACACAGGGGCACCTTGCCTCCTGTGGACTTGTCATTTTGTGTGAGGCAGAGGGAGAGCAGGGCACAGATGCCACAGTACAGGGGTTGGTGCTGGAGAGATGGCTCAGTGGTTAAGAGCATCTGCTGCTCTTCTAGAGGACCCAAGTTCAGATTCCAGCATACACACACACACACACACACACACACACACACACACACACACTCACATACACATGATTGCTTGGTGGTTTAGCACACTTGTTGCTCCTGCAGAGGACCAGGGTTCAATTACCAGCACTCACTTGGTAGCTCAAAATCATCTTTAACTCCAGTTCCAGGGGAATCTGATGCACTCTCTGGCTTCCATAGTCAATAGTCACACATGTGCTACACAGATATACATGAAGGGAAAACGCCAATAATCACAAAATGATAAAATCAAATAAATTTGCTTTTGTTTTATGTACATGACTTTTACTTACATGTATGTATATGCACCAAATATGTATGGCATCCACAGAAGCCAGAAGACACCAACAGATCCTCTGCAACTGGAATTACAGATGGTTATGAGCCATCATGTGGGGTGCTGGAAACTGAACCCAGGTCCTCTGAAAGAGTAGCCAGTGATCCCAACCACTGGGCCATCTCTCCAGCTTCCTAAATAAAAAATTTTTAAATCTAAAAAACAGGAAAATAATACAAGGTCAGACTTCAGTTTGGGAACTAGCGTCTGCCTCCAACTGGAACCTGCCTGTGTTCTCAGGACATTGTGCCTACCCTTTGTATGAGCTCCTTGGAGTGGGACAGTCTCAGGGGAGGTCAGGACAGAGGCACAGAGTGACCTGAGTTCAGGAAGGTCATTTTCCTCTGGGGCCCCTGGGTGTTGTTCTAGAAAGACAGATAAGGAAACCGAGGCTGGGGTGGGGAAAGTGACCAGCTCAGAATCACTCAGCAAATAAAAGACCTCATATTTCCCTTCAAAATCTCAGTCGTGCCCTCGCCCTCAGCCTTCTTCTCCAGACTTCTGCAGTGTCTCTTCAATAGTTAGCTACATAAAGGCCTGGGTACCTAGGGGCGTGATAAAGCTGACCACGGGGACACCGCTTGCCTGGGAACATTGTCATCAACTCCGGGTTCACTTCTCCACCCTGCAATGAAATTTCCAGTCCCAAGCAGGCAGTGCTGTCCTGAGAGGCCAGTGAGAGCCCCTGAGTCCTGGGTAGAGGGGTGCATGGAATTGTCCATGCAGTTCTGTCTGAGGTGAGTGACAGGGAAGAAAGATGTAACATCCAACGTGCATCCCAGATAAGCTAAAGGCAGGTGGATTCCCATAGACTGTGAGCCAGCAGGATGAGGCCAGGAGCTCGGGGGTATGTCAGAACACCTCACCCTCTGTACAAACTGAAGACTGGCTTCCACAGCTGAGAGCCCACCCTGTGTCCTGATGGCTGCCTGGTGATGGGACTCTTAGTGGGAGTGGGCTCTGCAGCATAGACATGGTGTCTGGTTAGACTGGGGTTCCTTGTCCTTGGCCAGGTTGCTTTTCCTCTGAGCATCCATATCTGGCGTTTACTCATCTGCAATCTTTTTCTTGTTTCCATGGTAGTTTCGCTACAAGAAGCGTGTATACAAGCAGTCCAACCTGGATGAGAAACAGTTGGCCAGGCTCCACACAAAGGTATGGGGGGTAGTGTTTCTTCCACCCAACCGGGCCACCTCTGATCCTGTTGTATTGTCTTTGGAGGGCTCATTTCTCTTGGAGTGGTCCTTGTACACTTGGCATGAAGCCAGGCTGGGGCATACAGGTGGATGGGGCTACCTTACCATGTGCATTGCTGGAGACTCAGCAGGCAGCAAGATGGCTTAGAGAAGCTGGTGGAGGTTGAGCAGGGGGTTGCTGCTCTCCCCTCTTGCGCCCTAGGGAGATTAAAAGGCAACAGTAGTGATACAATGGGATTTGGACTGTGGTAAGGTAGAGGGAAGGGATGCCTGCTGAGCACTGTCTCTGGTTTCTGTTGCTACTGAATAAGAACAGACCTTACAAAGGCCGGAGTGCTGGCAGCAATAGGAGGAGAGGTCAGTGCTAGCTGGAGGGCTCTGTGCCTACTGAAGGTATGATAAGTCCCTGTGCCATGCACTCCATCCAGACCAGTCAGTGAGGCCATCTGAGCCAGGAGCATGCCTGGAGCAGGAGGCAGAGATCCCGGGCATGTGGGTGGAGCCTGGAGAACATGGGTGGACACTGCCTCCCTGTAGATGCCCCTGAGATGCCTGCTGCTGGCCTGCTGAGCTCTCCTGTGGAGAGTGCACACGGGCTTTCACAACCCACAGGTTCCTAGTTTCTCAGATGGATGTAGGATTTTACTACGGTGGGTTTCATTCTCTTCAGCTAATTTTTTAAAAATTAAGTCAGTTCTTTGACAGTTTCATACCTGTATAAATGCATTCTGATTGGTCCACAGTCCTCTCTTACCCCCTCTCATCCCCGTTAGCCCCCAGACTCCCACCAATCCTGTTCCACCGGGGCCATCTGAATGACTATTTGGGTTAAGACTATTCACTGGAGCCTGGTGGGGTCACCAGTGGATTCACAACTGAAGCCAATGACTCCCCCATTTCCTTGAACGTATAAGCAAATAGTTAAGCAGCGAGGGATTGGCCAGAGCCCCTCTTCCATCCATGCCTGACTATTGATGGACTCACTCTTGTGCAGGCCCAGGACAAGCACCCATAGCTGTTGTGAGTTCAAGACAGCAATGGCTGTGTCTTCCCAGGAGATGCAGTGTGCAGCCCTTCTCCCTATCTTCCAGCTCTTACATTCTTTCCTCCCTCTCTTCCACAGTGTTCCCTGAGCCTTGGAGGGGATAGTATCAATGTCTCATTTCAGGGTGAGCAACGAACGGTCACTTATTCTCAGCACCTGTGTGGCCATGAGGCTCTGCAATCCCTAGGAAGAGAGGCTTGACTGATTAAGGCTGAGAGTAGCATTGTTTGTGGGAATAAACAGATATTTAGCAGGCAATTTGATGCTATGTCAATTTAGTAAATCAACAGTATTTTCTCCCTAGGGCCTGTGACTTCCCCTATCATGTGTTTTTGACACAGTTTATAGACCCAGGCTTGGATTCCTACTGTGGAGTGGGCCTCAATGCCAACCAGGGAGTAGTTGGTTACTCCCATAACTATAATACCACTATTGCACTATACCTGGCAGGTGGGTATCATGGTATCATGTATAGCTGGGTAAGACCATTGGTGCCTTATCTCCCCCCTAGCAGTTTGCATTGCCCCTTTCAGAATTATGAAACCTAGCTGCCCAGGATAGGAACTCAAGCAGAGCTGGAACCTGGAGGCAGGAACTGATGCAGAGACAAGAGGGGTGCTGTTTACTGATTTGCTTCCCATAGCTTGCTCAGCCTGTTCTTTTAGAACCCAGGACTCCTAGCCCAGGGATGGAACCATTCACAATGAGCTGAGCCCTCCCCCACCAATTACTAAGTAAGAAAATGCCTTGTAGATGAATCTTATAAAGGCATTTTCTCAATTAAGTTTTCCTCATTTCAAATCTCTAATTTGTGTGTCAGGTTGACATAAAACTAGCCAGCACACTCAGCCTCAACCTCCTTTCTGGGAATGGAATAGAGGGTCTGAGCAGGTACTGGAGATTGTCAATTGTCACCTGCCCCAGATGTTCTGTCCTCTCTCCACATGCGAGCACCTCTTGCCCCCAGTATGGTGGAACCCACTCCTGCTGCTCTCACAACTAAAAAATCGCAGGCAGGTTGGAGTTCCCATAGCTCCAGAGCCCTTGACTATCTGACATCACAGCCAGAATTTGGATTTCTGGATCCTTGGGTTATGGCTGTCAGTGGTGGTAGAATGAGCTCTCTGGGACGTCTGTAGATAGTTATGAACCCCACTCTACCTTAATGACCCACAGCTCCCTAGTGCCATTATTCAGAGATTACAGTTCACGGTGTGAATTCGGGAGGGAAAACCATTGAGACCTTGGCACACAGATAACAAACAGCTAGGGTTCTGAGACATTCATCCAGGACAGGCCCATGGTATTGGCTCTGTGTTGACCCTACATTCAGCCCCATGTGAGCCTTGGGGTCAGCAGTGTTCTGCACGGAGGAGACCAGTGCTGCTCTTAGGAAGACTTCCTTCCCTCCTTCCCTCCTTCCCTCCTTCCCTCCTTCCCTCCTTCCCTCCTTCCCTCCTTCCCTCCTTCCTCCTTCCCTCCTTCCTTCCTTCCTTCCCTCCTTCCCTCCTTCCTTCTTTCTTCCTTCCTTCCTTCCTTCCCTCCCTCCCTCCTTTCTTCCTTCCTTCCTTCCTTCCTTCCCTCCTTTCTTCCTTCCTTCCTTTCCTCCTTCCCTCCTTCCCTCCTTTCTCTCCCTCCCTCCCTCCTTCCCTCCTTTCCTCCTTCTGTCCCTCCCTCCCTCCTTCCCTCCTTCCCTCCTTTCTTTCTTCCTTCCTTCCTTCCCTCCCTGTTCCCTCTCTCTCTCTCTCTTTCTCTCTCTCTCTTTCTCTGTGTGTATGTGTGTGTGTGTGTCTCCCCCTGCCCCCCTTCTCTCCTCTTTCTTGCGTGAGCTCATGTAGTCCAGTTTGGCTTTGAAATCATGTAGCTGAGGATGACTTTGAACCTCTGATCCTCTGGCCTTCACCCCTTGAGTGCTAGGATTACAGGTATGTACCAGCATATCCAGTTTATGCAAGCCAGGCAAGTTCCTGCCCACTGAGCCACATCCCCTGCCCCTGTAAATACATTTCTAATAAAGACATTTCTTTTTTGTTCTTTTCCTCTCCAGACCAATCTGAAGAAATTTATGGACCACACTCAGCACCGCTCAGTGGAGAAGCTGGTCAAGCTGCTGGACCGAGGCCTGGATCCCAATTTCCATGACCTGGAGACTGGAGGTGGGTGGCCATGAGGGAGGTATTTGCTTTCTGGCCTCTGCTTTCTCCATGGCTCTATTTTAATGTTCCCATCCACTGGCCTTGCACTGGCTCTGGCTTGCTCTGTGTGGGTGGGAGCTTTCCTGTCCCATTCAGTGACACATAGCTCCCACAATCTCTCTACAAAAGTTAAGTGTAGCCAAGTAAGGCACATGCCCTTGATCCCAGCACTTGGAAAGCTGAGACAGGAGGATTGCAAGTTCACTGCTAGCCTGGGCCACATAACAAGTCCCTGTCTCAGAACAAAAAATAAAAGAGGGACTGAGGGTATAGCTCAGTGGTAGAGTACTTGTGGGTTTTGTTCCTATCACTGAAAAAGAGGATAAAGGTCTATGGGCCTGTGGGTTCCTAAGGATGAACTGGAGCCTTCACGTCTTCACAGATGATGTCATCCAGGCCTGGGCTCTGTCCTCAAGGTCCATGACCTGCATTTTCTCCTAAGTGTGAGCCTTTGACCTTGGTGGCAAGCTGTTCAGGTCTGGTTCTCCCTCCTGGCCCCATGGTAGCTTTTTTCTAGAGGATTCTTTAAGGGACTGGACCAGGCAGTCTGAGCCTCTCTCACCTTGCCTTGGCCATTAGCAGAAGAGACAAGGGTCTGCAATGGACCTTTTCTTTCTGATGGGTGCCATGGCTCCTTTGCCTTGGGTCCCTTCTGCTATGGTGGGACATCTGGGATCAGACAGTTGACAGCTCCAATCCTGGGAAAGGTGACCTCACTGACAGCCCTGGGTGACTTAGTCCATCACTTTCCTTTCACACTGTGGCTTTCTGAGCTTGAGGGGTGCTCAGGTAAGAGAAAGGAGGCTGGTTAATAAAGCTGGGAGCTTGCTGTACTTCCAGAACCTTTGTGAAAGACTTAGAACAACATAGTCCCCCTGCCAGGCTGGGCCTGCACAGTCAACTTGCTCATCTGGACTCACTAGGACCTAGTTACCATGTTGTTCTGGTCTGCTTTCTGTTGCTGAGATAAACCCCATGACCAAAAGCAGCTTGGAGAGGAAAAGGTTTATTTCAGTTTATACCTGTGGTCTATCATGAAGGGACGCCAGGGCAGGAACCTGGAGGTAGAAGCTGATGCAAAGCCCAAGGAGGGGTGCTGCTTACTGGCTTGCTCCCCATGGCTTACTCAGCCTACCTTCTTATAGCATCCAGGACTGCCAGCCCAGGGATGTCACCACCCATGATGGTCTGGACCCTCCCACATCAATAATTAATCAAGAAAATGTACCACTGGTTTGTCCACAGGCCAGTCTGGTGGAGGCACTTTCTCGGTTGGGGTTCCCTCTCCCTAGATGACTCTAGCTTGTGTCAAGTTGATGAAAAACCCAAGCAGCAACCAAGTGAGGGGTTCCAGTCAGTGACGCTCCAGGGCTGTCAGTGGGGGGTGGGGGTGGCCTCTAGCTAAGTTCTTTATCATCCTTGAGAGGCGCTGTTTCCACCCATGTATGACGGTGGTGGACTCCTGGGGAGCCCCATCCAGCTCCCACACGGCCCAATTAGAAGCTTTTGTGGACATTCTGCTTTCCTTTACACGGAGCTCTGTGGCTTGGGGAGTGGAGGGGGCCTGTCTGATGACTTATGGTCCATAACTTACTGTCACACAATTAATCATAGTGCGTGATCAATACTCCAGGAATTGCTGCGGCTGGAGGGAGTGGGGTTCTGAGACCTCCTAAACATGAGCCTGCAGATGGCAAGAGGTACACAAACAAGCAGCCTGCCGCGGGTTCATAAATACCCGCTCCATTAATTCAGTGCGTCTGGTTGGTCCTTGGAGTTCTAATAAAGGGGCCTGTTGTTAGGAGAGGGCTCAGATCTAGTACCCAGTTATTTTGCAATTCTTCTTCTTTATGCGCCTGCTCCCAAGGGAGCATGGGAGGCTCACAAAGTGTACGAGCTAGAAGAAAATATGGTCCATCAAATATGGAAGGTGGGTCAAGGAAGGCATTCTGAGAGGGAAGTGGGCCTGGGATTGGGTCTAGGGTTTGCAGAGAACCAGTTTTAGGCTCACAGAAAAACCACACTGGGCAGCTGGGGTGTAGCTCAGAGGCAGAACATACAGGCTCTCTACGCCTGTGTGCCTCTATGTCTGTGTGCCTGAGGGCTTGGGTTCCAGCCCAACTACTGCCCAAACTACAAACAGATAAGCCAGATGTGATGACATACACCTGCAATCCCAACACTCAGGAGGTGGAGGCAAGAGGATCAGGAGTTCAAGGCCATCATCAGCTGTAGCAAACTGGAAGCTAGCCTTGGATACATGAGACTGTGTCTCCAAAAAAAAAGTCAGCTGATCAACTCTAACCCTGAGTGAGGAGCATTTCCTCAGGTCCCTATCTCACCAACAGCTGTCCCTGGTATGATGTGTTTGTTACAACCGAGGCCTGGGGCTTATATTAGGGCCACTCTTGGAGGTCACACATTCTGTGGGGGTTGCCAAAGGTGTGGCTCCTGTACCCCCATCCAGCATCACTGTCTAACACCCCAAGTGCTTGACCAGCCACAGCCACTGATGTCCTCATCTTCTTCATTCCCTCCTTTCCTAGAAAGTCAGTGTGGGAACCCAGCTGTGTGTCGCTGTCGGACTGGCTTCATCAGCTCAGTGGCCTGTTCCCACGTTTCCGCTAGATCTGCTTGTGCTTAGAAGCTCAGCTTTCTCTTGAATGTATTTATTTAATTGCGTGTTGGAGGTGTGTGTGTGCCATGCACATGTGCAGAGGTCAGCGGACAGCTCTGTGGAGTCATTTCTCATCTTCCACTTCTGTGTGGGTTTGGGGGATTGAACTCAGATTGTCAGGTTTTCTCTGCAAGCACTTTACCTGCTGAGCCTTATCACTGGCCCAGCTCGATTCTTCATAGTTCTGAATAACATTCCTCCCATTAAATAGTTTTTTTTTTTAAGCTATTTACTTAGGATGGAGAGATTACATGCAATTTTTAACAATTATGAACATGTGTTTTCCTTTCCTCTTTTTTAATTTTATTCTTTTATATATTTTTTGAGACAAAGTCTTATTTGGCAGTTCAGGCTAACCTCAGACTCAAAGCAATCCTCCTGCCTCAGCTTCTTGGAGTGCCGAGAAACAGGTGTGTACTACCGTACCCAGCTTGGACATCTATTTTCAACTGACTTGTTGTTGCTGTACTTCAAGATCAGGGCTACACCCTGTCTCCTTTATGCCAGTGAAGAGGGAGCAAGGCCATCTGCCCTCTCTGGCCATTCTGTGTGCCTGCAGTGTCCCCTTGAGGTGTGAGTGCATCTCCCAGGGACCTGTGGCACGGAACATCTTTTATGTGTCATTCACCATCTGTCAGCTCTCTTTGTTGAGGTTCCTGCTCAGGTGTCTCACCCACTTTGGGGATAGTTTATTGGGTTTATAAGTTCTCTGTGCATATTGGATATCAGTACCTCATACATTTGTGTTTTGTTTTTTGAAAAGATTTTCTCGAAGTCCTTTTACATGAATTCCCTCACCCTGACTAAGAGCCGCAAGGTTTTATTGTTTTAACTTTATATTTGATGTATGTGTATATGTGTTAGTATGTGCAGGTGTGTGGGTGCCCACAGAGCCCAGTAAAGGGCATTGGATCCCCCGGAGCTGGAGTTCCGGGCAGTTGTGAGCTATCTAACATGGATGCTAGGAACCAAATTCAGGTCTTCTACAAGAGCAGCCAGTGCTCTTAATTGGAGAGCCATCTCTATAGCCCTAAGGTTTGTTTTGTTTTCCATTTCTTAGATGAGCTTTTGCTTAAGGAGTTTCTGCAGACGGCTCACCCTTTGCTAACATCTGCCATTAGTGTGGCACATTTTGCCACCATTGAACTCATCATATCCACATGAGAGTGTTACAAAGCCCATGTGTTATTCTGGTTTCCTCAGTTTCTCCAAACTTGTCTTCCTGTTTGAGAACTTCCAAGAGCCTGTGCCATCTTTTTCCATGTCTCTATGACTTGCATGACTTTGATGGTCGCCTGGACTTTCTCAGTGATGGCCTTGGCAGCTTTGAGAACTGGCCTGGTATTTATCCAGATGCCCCTCCATGCACATTTGTTAAATGTTTTCTTCTTGACTAGACCCAGCTCTTGTAAACATGAGTAGCATGGGGTTGAGGAGGGAGAGGAGTCCTCTCACCTTGTATGGGGGCCCCTGCTGTCAGCCTGACTACTGAGATGTTGACCTAGACCTCCCCCAGAGTGGTCCTCTCTGCTTTCTTCCTTCCTTTCTTCCCTGAGAGTCACCTGCTGAGTCTGTCCCATACAGTGCCTTTTAGAAGGATCTCTTTTGGCACAGCGCAGTGTTAAGGAGTGGGGAGTTATGTCCTGACTCCTGAAGGGGGCACAGTGTCTGTCACTGGGATTGCCGTCCCCCCTCCTCCGCTGACAGTTATTGGTTATTCAATCTCTATGTGGGTTTTACTTTATGCAGGTGTCCCTCCATATCCATGAGGGACGGGCTCTAGGATCCCTCAGGTCTGAGCTCCAGGAATGCTCAAATCACACAGAACCAGAGCACGTCCTCTGGCAGCCTGCGTCATCTCTAGATTGTTTATAAAACCTGATTCATGGACACTGTGAAAATCACTCTTACACTGTGTTATTTCTTGGTTATATTTTATTGTTGTTATTTTCAATCTGAGCATTGCATTAACTTTCCCTGGGAAGATGCGAATGAACTTCTGTTTACTCTGGATAGAGCAGAACAAAGAAACAACTCCAAGACCTGCCCAGACCAATGCCTTCATCAGACTTAGTTACAGGAGCACAGTGAGGGGTCACTCACAGGAGCCTGGGTGAGGGTCACTCACAGGAGCACAGTGAGGGGTTACTTACAGTCATGTGGGTGACCATAAAACAGCTGCATCACTGCAAAATCCCACCCAACATGGGTAATATCCTCATCTCTGCATAGATGATGCCCCCCTTCATTAACCTTTGGTTTGTACCCTCTAGCACCTTGGAAGAGATCACATGTAACTGGGCAGAGTTACATACTCCTGGGAGGGAAGGTCAGGTGGGAGCCGCGGGATCTCAGGTCTGGGTTTAATGACCCTCTCTCTCCCTAGCCCTCACTGTGTGAGAGAATGTGGTTACTCACGGTTTATTTATCTTGCATTTCACATTTAGAGTCACTCAGGTCAGGCTGTGTGCCCCATCTCTAGTCCCCACATCTGTGATACACCCATCATTCCTCCCTGTGTTAAAGTTTCATCCTGGAACACCCCCCCTCCCAGCCTCCTAAATTAGTATTTCAAGGATCCTGCTAGATGTCACCCAGCCCTTTAGAGGAGGACAGGTTTTCACTACCATAGTTGTTGCCCAACACAGAAGGAGTCATTCCTCCAGATGCTTGATTCCTGGGATCTCCTGTCTTGTACATGCAACGTGTGCACGCACACACACATGCACGCACGTGCACACACACACCCTCCAGCTGCCGCTCTGTGCCCTACAGTCCCAGCAGCCGCTCAGAGTCCTTACCTTGACCACCGTTCTGTATCCCTGCTGCTCTCAGCTGGCCCGCCAGGGTCCCGCCTCTCTCCCTTCCTCCTGGTGCCTCTTGAAATACATCCTGGGTATTTACTGGCTACAACACTCCCAGGATATTTCTAGGGTGATGGTGTATATAACTTTAAGATCAAGTGATCCAAGTTTGGGATACCAGCCCTCTGCTTGGGTACACTTGCTAAAGCTCTAAAGTATTTTAAAAATCAAAGAAATTTCAACACATGAAAAAATGAGGACTATTTTCAAGACATTGTGGTACAAACATCTGTGTGGGCCCAGCTCTCACATAACCTGAGGCTCACTGTTTTGGCTGAACTGGCAGGTCAGTGAGCCCTCAGAGGCACCTATCTGCTGGAGTGACTGACACAGATGCCCACACTCAGCTTTACATGGGTGCTGGGGTCTGAACTCAGGTCCCTGTGTGTGTGTAGCAATTACTCTACCCACTGAGCTCCTCCCTTGCCTTGAGATGGAGACTCTAGCTCAGCAGTTCTCACTGTAGATGTTTTCTTAAAATGTAGCTGTTTTCTGACACTGTAGCTGAGCTCTGAAGCCCTATTTGGTTGGAGGCCAGTTATAACCTTTAAGTTATAGAACTCCACCCCCCCACTCTGTTCCTCTTCCTGGCTGCTACTGAGACAAATTCCTAGCTTGTAACTGGTTTTAATCCCCTAGCTCTAAAGGGTTAGGAAGGAAAAGAGAGGATGATTGTCTTAATCTATTTAAACCTGGAGAACTGGACTAGCTTCTAAATCTTCTATCTCATTAACTGCTTTCCCAGCAACTGTCTGCCTTCCTTCCTAGCAACATCCTGCTACTAGACTGTCTTTATCTGAGCCTAGATCCTGCCTTCCCATCTTTATCCTCTGGAACTAACTTCTCTGTCCTTGCCTAACTGACTCTGACAGTGCTAACTGACCACACTCTCTTAAGCTCTCCCAAGCTGTTTCCAGAAGTCCAAGTGGCATGAAGCAGAAAGGAAGGCTGCACAGTACAAAAACCTTCTCGGTAAAGCGTCCCCTACGCTCCACCTGTGGGCTTTGACCCCTTTGGGAGTTGAATGACCCTTTCACAGGGGTTGCCTAAGACCATCTGCATAGCAGGTGCTTATATCACAATTTATCACAGTAACAAAACTGCAGTTATAAAGTAGCAACGAAGATCATTTTATGGGTGGGGGTCACCACACCGCATGAGGAACTGCCGCAGCGTTAGGAGGGTTGAGAGCCACTACTCTATAGAGTACTGACACTGGGTCACAGTGACTTGTATGCTGTCCTGGATGTGGAACCCAGGGTACTCCAGTTCTTATCTGTGTGGGAATACTGCAGCCCAGTTCCTGGCAGCCACAAAGGGTCTGTGTGCATCACGAAATGGAATGAGAAAGGGTGCTGGCCTTTCCAGCGTCTGATTAGAGTTCTTGCCGGTTACTCCTGTGAGGGAGGCGCCATTACCCACACTATGGAAAACCTGCTGCTGATACTGCTTTGATCTGCACGTGACCGCATGTGTTTTTATGTATTGTCCTAAGATTGTCTGAGTTAGCCTGACTATGTAGACTCTCGGGTGACAGGCTCACAGAAGGAGCTGCTCAGTTTCAAGCACTTTAATGAGACTGAGCACACAGTGGGGCTTGGCATCCTTCTCTGGGCATTTGTTCTAACACCTTTGTGTTTGGTTTCCTCAGAGACGCCCCTGACCCTGGCGGCTCAGCTCGGTGACCCCATGGAGGTCATCAAAGCTCTCAGAAATGGGGGCGCACATTTGGATTTCCGCGCCAGGGATGGGATGACTGCCCTTCACAAGGCTGCCCGGACAAGAAACCAGGTTGCCCTGAAGGTATGTCCTGAGCCTGCCTTGTGTGAGCAACAGTGTCCTTTATCTGGTTCCCTGAATGGTCCTCACAATGGCTTCCCCGATGGAAACCATGAATTCTGTCCCCAGTGGACAGTGCTCAGAAGGGCAGCTGAGTGTCAGGCTCTCCTGCCCCTGCTGTGGTTCAGCTCCTGCCCTTAAGCCACCCTGTCCCTCTGCTCCACAGAAAGGCTCATGTTTTCAGCACATGCGTTGGTGCTAAGCCCTTTCCTGCTGTCCCTCAGAGGAGGCCTCAAATCTAGTAGTAGGTACTGACAGCTTTGGTCCCCTGCGCTGCATCTCTGGGAGCCAGGCAGCTGTACCCATGCCCGTCTTCTCCCAGACTTCATGTGGCATACACTCTACACCCATCTTCCCCACCACCATCTTCTCACCCCTTCTTCTCCACACCCATCTTCCCATCCCTGTCTTCTCAGGTCCATCTTCTTCCCACACTCATCTTCCCCCCACTGCCAGGCAGCAGTCACCCCATCTTCCTCCCTCATCTTTGCTCCTTGCTCTGTCTGGCAGTGTATGCAGCACTGTCCGGAGAGAATCTCCCAGCTGCTCTCTATCAGAGCCCAGTGAGGAGGCCGGGTGCTCTGGCTGCAGTGGACCTGAGATGGAGGCTTTCCTCTTGTTTCTGACATCCCACCTCACCTCAGCTGTCCCATCCCACCGGCTTCCAGAAAGTCCACATGTTCTGGGACCTTCTTGACTCACTGGGGTCCCGCTGTCCTGTGTGTTAGTTCAAAAGCTATGGCTCTCCTCAGCAGATGCCACCCTGATAGCTCTCCACAGCTGTCTTCTGGGACACCGGTAGACTGTCCAGGAACTGCAGCTACAGACTGTCTCTCACCTGGGTGCAGGCCATTCCTGCATCCATGAACATCACCTTCCACTCCAGTCAACAGTTAGGACTCCACAGTTTCATGTGTGTTGTGTAGGGGGGGAGCATCGGGTGTCCAGGTTTGACTCAGCCCGGCCTGTGGGAAAGCTGTCCACATGTGGTTTCAATTCATTCCATGTCTGAGATTAGTGACAACTGTAAATTCTTCCTCTAGACCCTTCTGGAGCTTGGCGCCTCCCCAGATTACAAGGATAGCTATGGGCTCACACCGCTGTATCACACGGCCATCGTGGGCGGCGACCCTTACTGCTGCGAGCTGCTTCTCCATGAGCATGCCTCTGTGTGCTGCAAGGACGAGAACGGCTGGCACGAGATCCACCAGGTATGGCTGTGCCTTGCTCACGGTGCTTGCTGCTGAGCTCCCTGCCCTGTGATGCCAGACCACAGAGTGACTGAGCACCCGGCCCCTTCTGGTATCTTGGATGATCTACCCCAGGGTCCTGAAAAGTTTATGTTAATTACCATCATTTGCATACTGACATATTTTCCTAGAGATGCCCATTTCTACTTTGCAGGAGAAATGAGATGATCACATGAGGCTGCTGTGTATCTACAGCAACAGTCACCTAGAGTAGGGATGGGGTTGAAGGTGTGTGTCCCTCCCCACGAACTATGAGCTTTCCAGGCCCTGACATCCTAGGAACATGGCAAAGAAGGTACCAGGCGACCCAGGAAGAGGCCTGATTTCCTTATACAGGCATGAGGTTTTCAGACATTACCTTCTAGCCATGAGGCTGGGAGATATGTCACTTTGGACCTTATAACCATGAAGCTGGGAAGGATCCAAGAAAGGAACAAAATCCACCGATGGTTCTAGGAGGACAGCCTCTCATGAGCCAGGCGCAGGAAGGAATGGTTCAAGTTCAGGGGTGAGACCTGCAGACAAGCCAAGCAGCAGTGGGAGCCATTCCCAACCCCTGACTTTGAGCCTGTGTTTCTGGGCCAGGTGGAGCTGTACCAGTCTAGCTGGGCCCCTAAGGCTATTAAAAGGAATGTCGAGTCCTCCAAAGCTGGAGTTTACAACCTGGAAGTCAAGGCCTTTGATCTGAGTAGAGAAAGGGTCTGGGTGGGTGGGCAGACAGGCAAGATTCCTCAGGGGATTGAAGCCGGGATAGTCTCTCACTTGGCTTTGGTGTGGCGGTTGTCCATCATGCTTCTTGGTCTCTCCACCAGTCTCTCATTACCTGTGTCATCATCCACACCTGCCCCTCTTGGAGGGTAGGCTTACATGCTCACCCAGTATGGTCCAGGGCCTTGGCTGCAGATGGTAACAGAGAGAAGCAGGTCCTGTAGGTCCTATGCTCACCTGGCCTGTCCCTTGTGGGGTCAGTTCTGAGTTGTGGAGCCCCATAGCCTGGAGACGGCCCCATGCCTTCATGGGATCAGTAGGACTCTTTGACACTGCTGCTGGAACCTCCAGCCCTCACTGGGTGGGGACCTCAGAGCAGCAAGTGTAATGACCATCTTGTCCCTGTGCCCGGCGTGAGGTTGGCTGCCATTGCTGTGCTTACTTTGTGAAGGACAAGTTTAAGTGACAGATTGATGGGGTGTGGTACCAGGTACCTGCTCTGACGGTGTTTTATAACATGGGATGAGTGTTAAACTGACGGGCTTTAAGGAAAGTGGTGACCCTCCACATGAGGTGGGCCTGTCCAATCAGCAGAGGCTTTTTGTGGGAGGCCTGGGGTACCTAGGAAAACCCAGCTCTGTCCCCGATGCCCTCAGTCTCCAGCTGCAGCACCAGACCCTCCCTGGGCTTCCAGCCTCCCTTTGGACCTTGCCCTGGCTACACTGTGGAAACCAACTCTTGAGAACACTATGATTTCAGATATTTAAAATTCTCTCTGTGCCTCCAAATATACATTTCAAAGTATAGTCATCTCTCAGGACCCTTAGGGGTCCCATCCCATGACATCCTGGTGGTACCAAGATCTGAGGGACCCCAATCCCTTCTGTAACACAGTATGGCATTTACACATAGCGTACACACCTACTGAGGCATGTTGTGGTGGTTTGTTTGTTGGAGAATGGGCCTCAATCTGTGGTCTGGGGTATCCTGGAACTCACTGCATAGTCCAAGCTAGCCTTGAATCTCAGGCAATCCTCCTGCCTCAGTGTTCCAGGGCTAGGATTACAGGCATGATTTAAAATGACCTGAATGATGTGAGTTTTCTGAGAATGATGGTTTTGCCGTGTTTAAGGATAAGAATAAAAAGAAATCTGTGTGTGTTTAGTACAGATGCAAAATTTCCCCAAGTATTTCTATCCACAGCTGTAGAATCCATGGGTGACAGAGCTCACAGATACAGAGCATGGCCTGTGTACACACAGGTGTTCCCTAACGGTTCTGTCTCTTTGGAGAACCCTAACTTTTACAGCCCTGAGAAATAGTGTTGGCTCTTGCCTACCTGCCTCCCTCTTTTCTCTCAGTTCTTGCTGCCCTCCCCCACACCGTTCCCTGGGCCAGGGTGATGGTCAGCCTTCAGTGGAGTGCTTGGTCTGACTCTCTTGAGCCCTTCTGCAGTGTTGGGCAGGGTTGATGGTGGCTTCCTGCTCAGTGTCTCTCTGCTCTGGCCCTCACCCATGAATGTTACCCACTTGTTTGTATCTGCAGTACTGCAAAGGCCCCATGGGGCTCCTGGCCTGTCCTCACCATCTCTGCAGCACTGGCCGGGGACTTCACTGCACCTTGGGCGCCTGCCCACCTATCGATCACAGCCATGAATGTTCCTGACAGAGCATCAGGGACACTCGCCACCCACTCAGTGTCCTGACGCTAGGATGCTGTTGTGGACAGAGACTCCTTGACACACGAGGGAAACTAGACAGGAGTCAAACATATTTTAAAAATCACATGTGTGTGTGTGTGTGTGTTTATACATGCTCTCACACATGTGTGGACATGTAGGGAGCAGGTATATGTGCCCCGTGCCTCCATGTGATAGTAGTTCCTGGGCTCATACAGTGACCAGCAGGCACTTGTGTCCTGGGACAGTGGGTGGGTGACTGTGGCCCCTCTGCCAACACACCTGCAGCTTCATCACCTGTCTCTCCCGCTCTCCACACACACACCTTCTCCAGCCTCCTTGTCTCTCCCTCCACCAGGTCAGCCCCTCTATACAGCCCAGTGACATCACACTTACAGGTCTGGGCATCTTCATCTAAACCACTTGACTCTGGTCATTACCTTTGGGTAGCCCTTGGCTGCAGGACCCAGGTTGTCGCTGATTCCTGGGCCCCGCAGATGCCAAATCCCATTCTGGGTCTGGATTGAGAGCCT
>JAMJFZ010000597.1:35577500-35587500 GCA_026225945.1 Cricetomys ansorgei
TGGCTCAGTAGTTAAGAACACTGTCTGCTCTTCCAGAGGACTTGTATTGAATTCCCAGCATTCACATGCTCACAACTGTCTATAACTACAGTCCCAGGATATCAGATGCCCTCTGCTGGTCTCCTAAGGTACTGCATGCACATGGTGCACAGACATGCATGAACAGAAAACATCCGTACTCATAAAATAAATGAGTAAATAAATCTCCATACCACAAGGCTCTGGCTTTCCTCCGAGCCATATTTTAGCCCCTCTCCAGCACAGAGAAAGCAGCCCGAGTTCCTCACTTGCGCACCTGTTCACTGGCTGCAGATGGTCTTCTCAGCCACCCAGTGTAGGATCTCTGGGCCTTAGCCACCCACATCCCTGCATCCACCAGCAGGCTCTACATTGGCAACCAGGGATTGAGAAGGGACTAGCAAAGGTGACTCTTTAACAAAGTACCTGGCAGAATGAAGATCCGTGGTTATGGGTATCTGTTCTATGTTTTTGTTCTTTTCTGCATTTTCCAAGTTTATTTGTTTCTAAATAGTAAGCCATGCAAATGGAAGAAACACACAGAAGGGGGTCCTTGGGGACACTCATCACAGACTGCCCACACTCAGTGCCTCTGTTTCCTCTCTTAGTGTCCATTGTATTTTGAGCCTCGGTGAGGAAAGGATGACAGGATCCTGAGGATGCGACTTCAAACCTCCTGAATTCAAATTACCTGGGGGAGGGGGTAATGAGTCTGGATTAATTGCTCGGTCCTCTTTACTGACTACAGAGCAATTAAATTAAGCTGCTACAAAGTGCTATCTCTGCAAAGCCTTGGAGGAGAGCTGATTAGCCAAATTGTGTCTTCAGCTTAAGGAGCAAAATTTCCAGCTCAAACTGGTTGAAGCAAGCTGAGGGATTAGGATTTATTTAATGTCTCTGAAAACCCCCTAGGGCAGGGTAAGGGTGGTATAGCTCAGAGGAGTCCCAGCAGGGTCCTGTGGATTGGTCCATGGTCCTCCTTGGCTCCTTGGCTCTCCCTCAGGTTCTTGTGGCTCTTCTCTTTTCTGCTTCCCTTGAGGTGGTAGCCCAGCAGCTGTAAAGAATGTTACTTTCCCAGAAGTCCTGACAGCCATTCTGGCCTCAGGGACCCCTAAGATTGCTGGGTTCTGAGATTCCCTTCCTGAGCCTCTCCTGCAGTGATGGAGTTGCCAGCTGTGTAGCCAAGGCCTGACCTGCAGGATCAGGTGCACTCGGCCATCTGAATCAACAAGAGTAGGCCAGGCAACCCCAGGGACGAGGCAGGTTGCTTGAGTGAGGTGGGGCCACCAGCCAGGCAAGCAGAACAGCAGTATCTCCTGTGGGATCCATCTAGTCAACAGCCAGGGAGTGTCACAGGGGCACGGCACTATATGGATGTTTCTCAGCCACTTTTATCTCTCCCTGTCATCTTTGCAAAGTGGCTCTTGCACTCACTGACCCTGCTGAAGTAAAGTATGTTCTGTACAGTGATCAGAGACATAATCTGTTGATCCAAGGTCAGTGTCATCATCCACTTGTCCTTGGTGTGGCAGACCTGCCTCCCCCTGTGAGGTTGCTGCCTGGCAGAGGTGCCCAGTCACCTGTGCGGGGTCCTCCCTGCCCCTTTGAACTGGGATGGGGATGCTGTACCTGTTTTGGGGACCCAGTCTCTTGTTACCTTTGATGTCATTGTCCTCTGTGACTCATACAAACCTGTGAGAGGGACACTGCTCCTTCTTACTGACAAGGACATCCATAAGCTTGAAGGTGAAGGCCAAGTTAGAGGAAGGTCTGGGACCCAGGCCAAGTGTTTTTGTCCTCAGGATTACCTGGACTATAATCACTGTGTCAACCCCTAGAAGGACTTGGGAGATCATGTGGTGGGGCTGCCCTACCCTGGGTCCCGCCTCCTATGGAAGATTGGATTGCATTTAAATGCAGCAAGAAGATGTCCTTGCGTGTAAGAGGACGGGTGCAGGCCTCCTTGCACACAGCACAGCCATAGGGCTTTGAGCATCTCCATGGCCATCCTGCCTGGCAGCATGGGCCAGTAATACAACACTGAACATCCTCACCTGTATTTCACAGCGCTCACCACTCAGGAAAAGGTCTCTCTGGATCTGTGTAGAAGGATCCCTGGGGCCCCTTCCAGACCCCTTGCCCAAGAGCAGAGCACAGGTTCCCAACTGGTTAGTGGTTTCCTCTCTCCACCCTTAGCCGGGAGCCTGGTAACTCCTCAATCCTTGGTGTGCAGGAGTGTGATGTCTGTGGGCCTCAGTCTAAAAGGCTGGGTGAGGTGAAGTCTGCCTAGGACTATGCTTTGTGTTTAAATAAGTAGTAGCGTGCTGGCCATAGGCCTGTGGCCTGTGGCCTGTGTAACCTTAGGTGCCAAGTCTCACTCAACATCTGTGTCTCAGGCCTAACCAGCAAGGGGTCCTGGGGGATGTCTCTGTCTCAGGACTGGCCAGCAGGGGGCGCCAAGGTCTCACTCAGTCTCTTCTCTCAGGCCTGCAGGTACGGCCATGTCCAGCATCTGGAACATCTACTCTTCTACGGCGCAGACATGAGTGCACAGAACGCCTCAGGGAACACAGCTCTGCACATCTGCGCCCTCTACAATCAGGTCAGTGGCATACACATCCCTCACCCTAACCCTGGGGTACACTGGCATGGGATGGAAGGGCTGGCCTGAGTGTCTCTGTGCCTCTCACCTGCTGCCTTAGTGGGAACCACAGAGTGGTGAAGCTGTGAGCAGCCCCAGGTCATATTCCAGATCTATAGTCAGCCCTGTGTAGTGCCCATGATCCGGGCTGCTCAGTGTCTAGAAGACACAAGAAGAGCTGGGATCTCGTGTTCCCTTGGCTGAGTGTCAACTTTGCTTGGTCCTGGCACCTGAGTACCCTCTGCTCTTCTTTCCACTCAGGGTTAAAGTGCATAGCAAATGTCACTCTCATAAACATTGTGGGCGCCCAATTCTTCAACATTCAGCACTCTCGAGGTGCTCTACAGCCATTCCCACCATCCACCCCCAGAACTTTTCATCTTCCCAGACTGAATCTCTGTCCCCAAGAAACTCCCAACCTCTCCCCAGTCCCCAGGCCCCAGGCCCCCATCCTGCTTTCTGCTGGGTCTGGGGACTCCAGGGACCTCCAGAGACTAGGCTCCTCTGGAGATATTCGATCCATACTCAGCTTCTTTCGCTCAGCGTTGTGTTCTCATGATCCAACCTGCAGTAGTGTCAGGTGCTCTTTCTTCTGAAGCTTTGTCCCATGACTCTGAGGAATGGGAACCTCTGCTCACCCACTCTCCCGTGGATGGACATGTGGCTTGTTCTGCCTGTGGCTCTTGTGGTCTGTGCTGCCATAAACCCAGTGCACAGATTTAGGCTCTAGCCTCAGTTTTCTTCCTCAGTTTCTATAGGGACACACTCATCAAGCAAAACTCAAAGGTAAAGGACACACTGATGCACCGCACTTCTCCCCCAAGCTTCTGTGTCAGACCCTGTGGTGTGTTCTGGAAGCCCCAGACTCTGGGGACAGGGTTCCTGTTCTCTGTGAGAGATACCTTAGTGGCTGGGACTTGGAGCCTGGACCATGAGTACCCTGAGGTTCCCTGAGATTTGCGGGGGGGGGGGGGGGCGTGTGAGAGACTGGAAGAGCCGAGAATAGTGCTGCCCAAAGATGCGGGTGGCCTGCAGGGTCAGCTTCACCGGAGGGCACCAGTGTCCTTGGTGCTCGAGGTCAGGTTGACATAGGAAATCCTCAGTGAAGACCCCTACTTTCTTCTTTCTCTCCTCTGACTTCACAAAACCTCAAGTCTGGGGCTGGTGAGCTGCAGATGTGACCGTAGGGAAAGACTCCCGATTGGAGGGTAGAGGGATCTTGGTGGTGAGGCTTTGCTGAATATACCCTGGAGTCTAGCCTCAGTGAACACCGAGTTCTCTTCCAATCTCACAGCATAATCCTATCCCGCTGCTGACAGTGACTCTGGATGACAACTTGAGCCTTAGTCTACACCCAAGTTTGTTCCCAGCCCCTAATGTCTGATTCCAAGTCCACTCGACTTCTAGCCAGTAACTTCCCTGGATCCTTCACCCTTGAAAACTCCTGCAAACCCGTCAAGACCCCATTCACATGGTCCATACCCAGTCAGGCCTCCTCTTGACCTTGTAGAATTTGTGATGGTCTTGCTCTGCAGACTGCTGTCGTGTTTAGACAGATGGAGCTGATGTTGCAGTTGGAGTGTCTCACAGTGGTCCTGGCTTGCATCCAGAGAGTATTCACAGTGGCGATGGCCCCCAGGTCCACTGTGGGGCTTGAATAGGGGAACCCTTGTTAAGTGTGGGAATACTCAGCTGCTTTAGAAAACATATCATGAGGCTTGGCTGGGTCTGGGAAAACATCTGCACCAACATCTGCTTTGTAATGATCGCCTGTGATGGGGAAATATGACTTAATTTCATTCAGTAAATCTCAAGCATATTTTAATCACAAAAAAAAAATACAGGAAACCACAGTTTCTGTCACTTAAAGTAATTGTGGGCATGAAGGTCTTTGAAAGGGAGGCCGCAGGATTTTATTAGGCAGACTGTTGTTCTCAGCTAAATAGGGGACTGGCTTTGCTGAGGTTCACTCCAGATACCCCAGAGCTGTCCCCACCCTAGAAGGGTCCTCAGATGACCAGGGCTCCCAGGAACCCCTCCCCAATACTGTCAGAATAGAGGTAGCTGGCTTTCCAGGGCCCATTGGTAAACACTTCATGCTTTGGTCACTGCCTTGAGCCTCTGGTCAAATGTCATCTCAGCAGCCACAGTGTCACAGCCAGAAGCAACAGGCCGTGGAGAGTAGCCATTTGTTCAGTATGCAGGGATGATCCCGCCCAAGGGCTATTGGCCAATCTTTGGAGTAGAAGGCTACACGGATTCTCTCCCACCTCACTTACAGACTTGCCCCTCCCCAGGGCTAGTGACTTCCATCCTGCAGTCCAGTGAGCCTGGGCAAGAGTGGGTAGAGCTGTCACCTCTCCAAAGTCACCCCCTCACGCGAGCAGCCTGTTGCTGTCCATCTTCAGCCAGTATGTCTGTTCGCTGAAGCCTGGGACAGATTCATCCAAGGTAACTAAGCTGGATATTGGCCACCTGCCCTGTGTCACCTCCAGGGATGCTGTGTTGGTTCATAGGCGCTGGAGTTATTGGCCATACAGCCCCTGACACCATGACAAACTGGGATGTCAGGGAGTATATTAGAACATGTCCCCCCCTGGATGGTAAGGGGTCTTCAGTCTGTGCCCTCATAGCCAGCCTGTTGCTGTTTCTGAATTGTATGAGTAAAGCTGTCATAGCTCTGAGCGTCAGTCTTGCATAGCTTCCTAGAGCTCATGGGAGCTGCCCCCAAGCGAAGGAGGACCCAGTCTTTGGTATTGCACAAAGATAGTCCTCAGTCTGTCCTCCCTGAATCACCACCTTGCTGGCCTTTGTGCAGGCTCCTTGTCAGGTCATGTATGTGGCTGCATAGGCTTGGTTGTGGATGACAGAGACCACACCAGTAATATTATATAGGGAGTGCTGAGGACTGGCTCCAAGAGGAGACAGAGGTGTCTGAATCTGGGCAGGATTCCCTACAAGGAGAGAAGCAGCTCAGAGACATGGGGTAGTGATGAGGAAGCCTGGCTGGCTGAGCTCTGCTAGGCATAAGCTGGGACCTGGGTATGCAGCTGGGTAGCCTTCGGTCCAGAGTTGCTGAGAGGCTGAAGTAGAAACCAAACACCTGTGATACCTGGCGTGGGTTAAGGGCTGTAGGTGGTGGCAGTGATGGTGATCATGGTATTGAAGAGAATGTTCATAAAGATGCTGGTGGTGAGGCTGGTGATACTGATGTTGATAATGAGGTGATGGTGGTGATGGTGATTCTAGTGATGAAGATAATATTATGGTAAAGATAGTGGGAATTATGATGATGGTGATGATGGTGATGATGGTGATGATGCTTACAGTGATAACAAAGGTGATAGTAAAGTTGGTGATGATGGTGGTAATGCCATGGTGATGACGGTGATGGTAAAGATGGTGGTTATGATGGTGGTGTCGATGCTGCTGCTGATAATGATTGTCCTTAATGAGCCAGCCCTTAGATCTGGAAGTGTCTGTATGGAATGCTATGCATGCCTTATCAGTTTCATCAGGGCACTTCTAATAAAAACACACTGTGATCAGAATATTTTCTTTCCTCAAATGCAATCAACTAATTAGGGCTTTGATTGTAAGCAGCAAATTGGTTCTAATCTTTGGGCTCCCTCGCCTCATGCTGGCTTCCCAAGAGCTCCAGAGGGAGAAAGCAACACCCTGGGTAATGAGGGATTAGAGGAAGCTTAAATATCAAAAGTTACTAGAGTGGGCTGATTTGTCTAGAAGACACACACACACGCGCACACACACAGACACACAGACACACAGACACACAGACACACAGACATACAGACATACACACACAAGATACATACACACAAACATGTGCACTCTGCCTCTTGGTAGTATGCCTTTTGTGTGTATGGAGGGGAGTGTTTTCAGTGTGTATCTTTGTACCTTGCTAGATGGAGCTCAGAGGGTACATGTTAAGCAGAAGCCTGGTGTCCTGCAGCATGTTGAGGTGATCTCAACAACTTGATCCTTTTTTGGGGGGTGCACAATTGAAGGTTGCAGACTCACCCAAGTGGTGCCTCTATCTCAACCCTTTACAAACCAGCCTTTCCCCAGGGCCCTGAGTGAGTGCATCTTTGATCCATGGCTGCCTTTATAGACTTATATCCAAGGATGAGCTTCATATAGAAATGAGGCCCTGCTTCATGACTGGACAATTAGTGACTGCTAACTGTGACATTCCTATGATGGTGCCTCATGTTGCTGAGCTGGGGTGTGTAGTCATGAGTTTGTCTTGGTGGCAGTGCTGGCCCTCTGGACAAACATGGACTGCAACTCTGGTATTTTACTTCTCCACTGTATGCTGGAACTAATGGAAACATCCCACTTCCAAACCCCCTGGTGGCACGTGCCTCAGCTCATTCCTTACCCATACCCACACAAGCTGCTCTGATGGTCCCATGCCTCCCTGACGGGGTCCACCAGACAGGCCCCATCCACATAGCGCTTTCCTCACCATGCCTCTGTCCCTGCCCAACTCCACTTCTCTATGGCATCCCTTGCCATCCATGCCTCATACTCCCGGTCCCAGATTCTGTTCCGCAGGGACATCGGCTTTGCTCACCCACAGACTTTGACTGCTCTGCATCAGTATCCCCGGGTATCTCACAGTGAGGACCCCTGCTCACCTGATGCCCCCACCCGGTGTCCTCTTAGGTGTCCTACGTGCTCTGTAACTAGCGTCCTTTTCTCTAGAACTTGAGGTCCAGGTGATGCTCTGCTTCTTCTAGCCTGCTTGTCTAGGTCTGTCTCTTGTTGGTCCGTCCCCACCTGTGCCATCACTCCATCCTCACCAGGGCCTCTGATATCCCTCCCAGGACCAAAGTATTCACTGTCCAAGCACACCCATCTCTATAAATCAGCCCTTGCTGCAGTTCCTGCGACCCGCCCCACAGCGCCACCCTGTGGTTCCCTCACGCCTATTTGCTTTCACAGTGTTTTTGCATTTGTCTATCTGTGAGGACCCTGCCACCTGTGATCTCCTCTTGTCACACCAGGGCTCAGCGCACTGACTGCCCGCCTAATCTCCATCAGACATGCCCTGTCCTGCTTTGAAGGCCACACAAGGACCTTCAGAACAGCCCACCCTGAGCTGGCTGTTCTTGGTCCCGGACCCCGACCCATCCCAAGTTCACAGGGACCCTCTGTGATTCTGCTTTGATTCTGTGTCCCCGGGGACTGGCATGACCACTGGCCTATCCACTTCCCAGAGGCATGGGTGACTGTGATTTCTTAGTCTGTCCCTTCACCTGCCAAGTGGACAGGATAGTGGGACCCCACAGTGCATAGAGCCAGAGGCATGGAGGCTGTGGCCGAGTGCAGGGAGCCCTTGGAATGGCTCCCCTCAGGGAAGCTACATATTTTTTTAAGTATCTCTGAAAATCTTCACCAAGAGAAAAACTGGCAGTGAAATGGTCCTTAGAAGATGAACATAAAATG
This sequence comes from Cricetomys ansorgei, assembly GCA_026225945.1. Classification (NCBI taxonomy): domain Eukaryota; kingdom Metazoa; phylum Chordata; class Mammalia; order Rodentia; family Nesomyidae; genus Cricetomys; species Cricetomys ansorgei. The sequence goes on from JAMJFZ010000597.1 coordinate 35,585,632, forward strand.
CTATGTATTCATACTTCATTGATTTTTTTTTTAAGGATGGAGACCTGCCAGATGAGACTCAAGCCATCCAAGAGAGTTGCTGGGGCAGGGTTAAGCTCTGCGCTAATGCCCTGGGGCTGCCTTCCTCAGCCTCCTGAAGCCGCAGATTGCCCTGTCTCCTCACCCAACTTCCTCTCTTCTCAACCAACTCAAGCAAAGGCATTCCCACACACTCTGCTTCCTTCTTGTGACACTGTTACCCTAATGGGGTGCTGTGCCAGGCAAGTGGGGAGGAGCAGTGAGGTATAGAACACACGCAAGGCATGTGCACACATGCACAAGCACACACACACACACACACACACACACACACACACACATATGCACACATACATGCTTAAGTACAACTGTTGGCATGTGACAGAAACCCCTGGCCCTTTAGTTCTGAGCCGACTGGCTGGAACTATTAACTAAGAACTGCCAGATGAGACTCCAGCCATCCAAGGGAGTGCAGGGGCAGGGCTAGGCTCTGCACTAATGTCCTGGGGTTGCCTTCCTTGTAGAGCAGTATCAGAGAAATCAGGACCCCCCTCTTGGGGTTCTCAGTTGTCGTAATAAAAGAATGTAAAGAATGGACTCAAAGGGAAGCTTTTATTAGCGTTTTGAAGGAAATCCCCAGAGCAGGCAAGCTGTGAATCTCAGCAGCTGCCCAAGGGCGAATGGAGGAGAGAGGGGAAAGCCGCGCATGGAGGTCAGACATGGAGGACAAGCAGCTGCATGGTAGGGAGTGGGCTTTGGAGAAAGTAAGAATATCCAGTGTACAAAAAAAAAAAAAAAAAAAAAAAAAAAGCATACTTATGTTTTGGTAAATCTAAAAGAAAGAGACAGAAAAGAAGAAAAAGGGAAAGCTGTGTCTTTTTGAGACCTGACTCAGAAAGGAGAGTAAACTCAACTGAACCTCATGGAGGATCATAGGGACGGTGTTAGGAAGAGGGAATTCTGGGAAGAAAAGTACAGTATGTCATTAAAAAGATAATTATTTCTCCCATCTCTTTAGCATGGCTTAAGGTGAACCCACCTTTCTAGGGCTGGTCCCTCCTTCCTAGAGATGGTCCCTTGTTCTTAGGGGATAATCCCTCCTTCCTAGGGATGTTCCCTCCTTCCTAGGGATGGTCCCTCCTTCCTAGGGAAGGCCTCTCCTTCCCAAGGCTGGTACCTCCTTCCTAGGGAAGGCCTCTCCTTCCTAGGGATAGTCCCTCCTTCCGAGGGCTGATTCCTCCTTCCTAGGGATGATCCCTCTTTCCTAGGGCTGGTTCCTCCTTCCTAGGGATGCTCCCTCTTTCCTAGGGATGGTCCCTCCTTCCTAGGGATGGTCCCTTCTTCCTAGGGATGGTCCCTCCTTCCTAGGGATGGTCCCTCTTTCCTAGGGAAGGCCTCTCCTTCCTAGGGCTGGTCCCTCCTTCCTAGGGATGCTCCCTCCTTCCTAGGGATGGTCCCTCCTTCCTAAGGAAGGCCTCTCCTTCCTAGGGATAGTCCCTCCTTCCTAGGGCTGATTCCTCCTTCCTAGGGATGCTCCCTCCTTCCTAGGGCTGATTACTCCTTCCTAGGGATGGTCTCTCCTTCCTAGGGATGCTCCCTCCTTCCTAGGAATGGTCCCTCCTTCCTAGGGATGCTCCCTCCTTCTTAGGGCTGATTACTCCTTCCTAGGGATGGCCCCTCCTTCCTAGGGATGGCCCCTCCTTCCTAGGGATGGTCCCTCCTTCCTAGGGAAGGCCTCTCCTTCCCAGAGCTGGTCCCTCCTTCCTAGGGCTGGTCCCTCTTTCCTAGGAAAGGCCAATCCTTCCTAGGGATAGTTCCTCCTTATAGGGCTGGTCCCTCTTTCCTAGGGCT